>DF360650.1:14845-45416 GCA_000787875.1 Solanum virginianum
GAATGAGAAGTGAACCCAGGTGGTAATTTCATATATACCTCTTCATCAAGGTCACCGTGTAGAAAAGCATTGTGTACATCCATCTGATGGAGCTTCCAATTCCTGGCGGCAGCAATAGCTAGGAATACACATACCGTCACCATTTTAGCAACCGGGGCAAAAGTTTCATCATAATCCAGTCTAGCAACCTGATGATTGTGCAAGATAACAAGGCGTGCCTTGAGGTGCTCAACACTCCCATCAGAATGATATTTAATCTTGTATACCCATTTGCAACCGAGAGCTCTTTTATCAGGTGGTAGTACAGACAAAACCCATGTGCCATTATCCTCTAAAGCACGTATTTCTTTAGCTGAGCATGTTAATCACCTCAGAATTGCTTTGTAGACGCTCCAAGATCATGAGTTATATGCAAAGTTTTCTAAGTGTGAATTTTTTGGCTCAAATTCGTGGCCTTCTTAGGTCATGTGGTGGCCTCGGTAAATGAGCGAGGTTCAACTTCGGTATGAACTGCAGCTATAAAAGCACGATGGCGTATAGAAAATTTTTCAAACGTAATAACATATGCTAGAGAGTAAGGAGTACCTAGGGAAGCTGACGGAGATGGCAAGACCGAGATGGGACTCATACTACTCGTTGCATGAAAAACAAAGTCGCGAAGTGAAACAAAGTCGCGAAGTAATACCAAAGGCCGTTACTCCCAGAGACCCCGGCCGAGGACCTGATCAGTAGCAGCGGACCCCCCGTCCATTGTGGAACCATGCCCAGTCCCAGTACTCTGCTCAGCGGCAGAATGCACCACGCCATTATCATCTACTGGAGTATCAATAGTGCTGCCAGGAATAATAGAAAGTGCGGCCGAAGCATCCCCCTGGAACATTCTAAGGAGCTTAACTTGAGGCAAAGAAGATTGCTTGAGTTGCTCAAAGACTATGACATGAACGGAGATGGCAAGACCGAGATGGGACTCATACTACTCGTTGCATGGAAAATAAAGTCACGAAGTAATACCGAAGGTCGTTTCTCCCGATCATCAATATCGTCATCAAACCCAACAGTAACAGGAGGAGAAAGGGGAGCAGCATCCTCGGTGAAAGCTTCGGCAAACGGAAACTTGTGTTCATGGAACGTCACATTCGTGGACACTAAAAATTCTTTGACGTCCAAATCAAAAAGTTTCCAGCCTTTCTGTCCATTGGGATAGCCAACAAAAATGCACCTACGTCCCTGAGATGCAAACTTGTTTCCCTTAGCACGTTGATTATGAGCAAAATATAAACAACCAAAAACACGCATCTCATCATAAGTAGGTGTTTTTTCCCATAACACTTCATAAGGAGTTTTATTTCCCAAAAGACCAGAAGGAGTACGGTTAATCAAATACACGGCACCAAGAATGCATTCCCCCTAAAAGCGAAGCGGAAGATTAGCTTGGAACATAAGAACACGAGCAACATTGAGAATGTACTGATGTTTTCATTCCACCCGGCCATTTTGCTGAGACATCCCAACACAGGAAGTTTGAAACAGAATACCATGAGCAGTGAAATAATCAGACATGCATGTAAATTTTGTCCCATTATCAGAACGAATGATTTTAACATGAGTGTCAAACTGTCGTTCAACCATGGCGAAGAAGGAACAAATAACTTTCTGGACCAAATACCACGAGAGTAATCATCCACAATTGTCAAAAAATAAACAGCATCACAAGATGAGGGAGTGCGATTGGGTCCCCACAAGTCACAATGTATCAACTCAAAAATGCGAGTGGCTTTATTCTCAATAATAGGAAAATTACTACGAGTCTTCTTTGCCATAAGGCATGCCACACACGGCTTATTCAAACTTTTATTACCTAAAGTACATTTAATAAATGGCAATCCCACGAAAGTAGTAGAGTCCATCCCGTCTCTCACCGGCTCCAATCAGGTTCCCCGAGAGTTGGTCCTGTATAGCACATAAAGCATCAGTAAATCGGAGGGCACACTTAGAATCATCAACCAATTGTGCTACTGAAATTAAATTGCATGACAACCGAGGAACATATAAAACATTTTTCAAAGTAAAGTGGCCAGATAAATTCACATCTCCAATCAAGCTTGCAGGAACACGTTGACCGTTAGGTAATCCTACCGTCCAATGATCCGCCTTCTTGGAATTAACAAGATAATCACTATTACCGATAACGTGGTGCGTAGCTCCGCTATCAATGATCCACGAACAAATGTCATTCTTACCAGTCATGCGGGCAACAGGTTTAGCATCGGAATTAATTAAATTAATGTGATGTGTAGTCCTGCTATCAATAATCCACGAATAAACATCACTCTTACCGGTCATGCGATCAACAGGTTTAGCGTCATAATTAATTAAATTTAGAAGTGCCTGCTTGAGTTGCGACAGCGGAGGGTTGATTTCTAGTGTGGCCTCCTCATTCCATTGAGAATTACTGGATGATGCTGATCCTTTCTGCGCAAGGTGAAGCTTGGCCAGCTCCTTTTGAGTTTCAGCAAGTTCTTGTTTATCTCTAAAAATCAGGAGGAGCATGTTAATCACCTCAGAATTGCTTTGTAGACGCTCCAAGATCATGAGTTATATGCAAAGTTTTCTAAGTGTGAATTTTTTGGCTCAAATTCGTGGCCTTCTTAGGTCATGTGGTTTCTAGGGATGGAATTTAAGTGGATACTCAAAAGATTAAGGCGGTCAAGAATTGGCCAAGATTAACCTCACCAACTAAGATAAGATGTTTTCTGGGCTTGGCTGGTTACTATCGGAGGTTCGTTAAAGGATTTTCTTCCATAGCCACACCATTGACTAGACTGACTCAGAAGAAGGTCAAGTTTCAATGGTCTGATGAGTGTGAGAAAAGTTTCCAAGAGTTAAAGATGAGATTGACTACTACACCAGTGTTGACCTTACCCGATGGGACTGATAGGTTTGTTATCTACTGCGATGCCTCGAGAGTGGGATTGGAATGTGTGTTGCTGCAAAAAGGAAAGGTTATTGCCTATGCTTCTACACAGCTCAAAGTGCATGAGAAGAATTACCCCGCTCATGACTTAGAGTTAGCAGCAGTAGTGTTTGCTCTCAAGATTTGGCGCCACTACTTGTATGGAGTGCATGTTGATGTGTTCACAGTCCACAAAAGCCTACAATATGTTTTCACCCAGAAGGAGCTTAACTTGAGGCAAAGAAGATGGCTTGAGTTGCTCAAAGACTATGACATGAGCATTCTCTATCATCTCGGTAAGGCTAATGTGGTTGCCAATGCTCTTAGCAGGATGTCCATGGGGAGCACTACCCATGTGAAGGAAAAAAGGAAAGAGTTGGTCAAAGAGGTGCATAGACTGTCTAGATTGGGAGTTCAACTTGAAAAGAATAATGAGGGACGATTTAATATCCAGAATAAGTCTGCTTCATCTTTAGTGTCAGAGGTGAAGGAAAAGCAAGATCGAGATCCTGTTCTATTGCAGTTGAAAGATGATGTACATAAGCAGAAGGTTATGGCTTTCACCAAAGGGGGAGATGGGAATTGAGGAATCAAGGCAGATTGTGTGTTCTTGATATTGATAATGTTCGAGAGAAGATCATGGAGGAAGCATATAACTCCAGGTATTCCATCTATCTTGGCTCCACCAAGATGTATCACGACTTGAGAGAAGTCTATTGGAGGAATGGGATGAAAAGGGATATCGCGAAATTTATTGTGAAGTGTCTCAATTGTCAGCAGGTCAAGGTTGAGCATCAGAGACAGAGTGGTTTGGCTTAGAACATTAAAATTCCAGAATAAAAGTGGGAAATGATCAATATGAACTTCATTACCGGCTTACCAAGGTCTCGAAAGCAATATGACTTGATTTGGGCAATAGTGGATAGAATGACTAAGTCTGCTCACTTCTTAGCGGTCAAGACAACTAACATTGCGGAGGAATATGCCAAGTTGTATATTCATGAGATTTTGAGGTTGCATGGAGTTCCGTTGTCCATCATCTCAGACAGAAGAGCTTAATTCACCTCTCAGTTTTGGAGGTCTTTCCCGAATGGGTACTTAGGTAAATCTAAGTACAGTCTTCCACCCTCAGACAGATGGCCAGGCAGAGCGTACTATTTAGACGTTAGAGGATATGTTGAGAGCATGCGCTATGGATTTTAAAGGTAATTGGGATGACCATTTTCCTTTGATAGAATTTGCTTACAACAACAGCTTTCATTCGAGTATTCAGATGGCCCCATATCAGGCACACTATGGGAAGAGGTGTAAATCACTGATTGGATGGTTTGAGGTAGGAGAAATAGAGTTGATCGGAGCAAACTTGGTTCACCAAGCGGTAGAGAAAGTGAAGGTCATTCAAGAGAGGTTGAGGACTGCACAAAGTCAACAGAAATCTTATACGGATGTCCGAAGAAAAGACTTAGAGTTTGAGATCAATGATTGGCGATATTTGAAAGTGTCTCTCATGAAGGGAGTGATAAGGTTTGGGAAGAAAGGAAAGTTAAGTTAAAGATACGTTGGTCCTTACCGAGTCATAAAAAGAGTGGTCAAAGTTGTGTATGAGTTGGAGTTACCTTCAGAATTAGCGACTATCCACTTGATTTTTCACATTTCTATGCTTAAGAAATGTTTGGGAGATCCGCGATTGGTGGTGCCTGTCAAGAATATTGAGGTGAAAGATAGTCTGAGTTATGAGGAAATTCCTGTCAAAATCCTTGATCGTCAGGTTCAAAGGTTGAGAAACAAAGAGATTATGCCTGTTAATGTATTGTGGAAGAATCAATTCATACAAGAAGCTACTTGGAAGCAGAGGAGGACATGAAGGCCAGATACCCTCACTTATTTCAGTCTACGGATGACGAGAAAATTGATGGTAATAATTCCTTCAATATTCCTATTCATTGAGTTTTTCTTTCATTCATAGATAAGATAGAGTTCTAGAGTTCGAGTAAGGATTGGTATAACTTGTTAATGTGATGTGATTATTATAATTGTTGCATTCCTTATTTGATTGGTTTAAATGAGTCAGTCGAGGGGTAATTAATTGTTAGAGTCCATGAAAGGATTTGTGCCTTAACCTATATTCTCTTCATTCGAGGACGAATGATCCAAAGGGGGAGATAATGTAACAACCCCAAATTTTTTTCTACTTGAGTTGGAATAGTGTAAGGAATATTTTTTTTTAAAAAAAAGGAAAGTATGCAAATTAGTGAGTTCAAGTCTGAGACCACTATGACTCTGGAGTAAAAGTTATTATTTCACTAAGTGAAGGTTCAATGCAGAGCACACCTTCATTATGCATAATAGTCTTCCTTCAGCTGATAGACTCTCTATAATACCGAAAAAACATGAGTGGGGGATTGTAGGTGGAACATTTTTTTAATATATCAACATGGTCTCCTCTATGCTATACTGACTGTTTCTCATGCTGACCGTTTCTCCATTTTTTCTTTTGAGTGCTCCATTTTTTTTTTTTTTAGTGCTTCATTACTTCCAAATGCTCCACTAATCCACTTGTTTATGTATTGTTCTCAACTAGTATTTTACTAGTGTTTTCTATGCTCCACTTTGGAGCAAGAGGCTCCAGGCATGCCTTTATATGAGAGCTCACATTATGCTCAATGTGCAGCAATGGAATAACGAGCGAAACAAAGTAAAATAGGAGAAAACAAGTGAGAAAGTAGGAAAAGAAATAATAAGAGAGACAAACGTGAAAAGCAAACGAGATATATACATATATAAATTTATATACTATAATATTATTTGAGAGCTTTTATTAGCTGAAGGGAGGTGTTTTATTGTGTAGAGTTTGGGCAATTTTATTCTTGTAAGTTGCTCCTATTTGATAAATCTTTTATAATAAGATATTTTATATAAATGAGTTTATTTTCGTGTACTTTTAAGTACTTTATTATGAGAATACTATTTATGATAAGTGATGAATTTATCTTGATGCATCAAAATTAAATCGAAAAATCTTACATATCACTTTATTTACTTGAGTTAGAGATTTAAAAGAAGTTGCTGATGAGGAAGTTTTATTTATTCTCTTGCTATTATATGAGGAGTTGAGTTAGAGATTTAAAAAAAGTTGTTGATGAGGAAGTTTTATTTATTCTCTTGCTATTATATGAGGATTTTACTACTTGAGATTATATTATGTTTTGAGATTTATGTTCTATGTGAAAAGAGTTTATATGAAGTTAAGTTGAGGTTAATATGACAAATTGAGAATACTTGAGTCGTTGAACGTGAAAACATGTTACATTAAAAACTTATTTACATAACATGATGAGTAAGGTTAAAAGAGTCCAAATGACCGTTTGAATTGAGTCGAGCATGATAGGTTACATGATTATTGGGTTGACTATATTTGAGTACTTGTATGTGATTGAATGAATTGATGAATCTTTGAGACGAATTGAGATAACTCTATGAGGTTGAGGTCGAGGATGAGTTGATTGATTGAGTATTGAAGATTGAGTTACATGATGATTTGAGCATGTTTAAGTCTTGGGAGGAGTATCGACCACCAAGCGAGGAGTGAGTATACTTTTACTTTAACCCGCAGAACTACGTTACCAGCATAGGATAGTCATACAGCGTCGTTCTTGTGACTTGTCCCTCAAGTGGACATTTACCCTGGATCCAAAAGAGAGTTGATTGTCTTATGTCGTGGCACGTATGAGCCACTTGACTGGAGGGTAAATGGGTCGTGTGGCATTACACAGTCTGTTTACTTGCCCGTGAACCCACACTTAGACAAATTTCTGGAAATTGGAACTTGGCTCAACCAATGATGCCGATTCGTTGTACATCACCTAACTTATGGTGGTGGGAGGTATATCGATTAAGAGAAATATATATATATATATATATATATATTGTTTGAATGTATGAAATATTCTAAATTGTTATGTACTGAGTGAGCATGAGTTGAGGAGTCGAGGTGAGTATTCTTGAGCTTATTCTTATTATTATTGTTATCATTATATTTGAGCCGTTGGACTTACCGTACATTTCACGTACTGATGCCTTTGGCGCTGCATCTTTTCATGATGTTGATACTGGAGATAAAAGACTTCAACCTACACACCGCTGAGATTCGGATCGTACACCTCAGAGTTGGTGAGCTCTCCTTATATTCCGGAGAAGTCCTTTTTATCTTCGGTCATTTATTGAGTGCTATTTTATTTGAGGTGTCTATGGCCTGTCATGGCACCATCTGGATTGTTGAGTAGAGGCTACATAGATGTTGAGGGAGTGATTTCTTAAAAAGTATTGTATAATTTTAAACCTTGTTCTTTTGAAACTGTGAGTGAGTTTTCATTAATAATATTGTATCTATTTGAGTTATTTCTTCCATTGTTGAGTACGATGTGACGATGAGGCCAAGTGGTTCGCTTGGAGGCTAGCAATAGTCTTCGCGTGCCAGCCACGCCAAGGGTACCCTCTCGGAGCATGACATAAAGCTCATTTGCAATTCAAATAGTAGGAGCTAGTCTTGAAGACAAGGATAGTTTCCAACATCGAGTAGCAGAAGCACAATTTATCCTAAAGTAATTTAAGACCGAAGTGGCGACAAATAGTAGGAGCTAGTCTTGAAGACAAGGATAGTTTCCAACATCGAGTAGCAGAAGCCTACTTAGGGAACGAGATAACCTTCAAGTTCATATGAGATGACATCTCACCATTTAAGAAGACATGAAAGTAAAGTCTACTTGGGGAACAATCTAACCTTCAAGTTCATATGAGATAACATCTCACCATTTAAGAAGACACGAAGCTCGAGATGATTCAAGAGAAGCTATATAGATAGGATCTTGTCCTTGCTTTTCTTTTAGTTCTTGTCTTTCATTTGTATGTAAAAATAGGAGCTGTGAACTGAAGCCTCGATGGACCTCGCCTTACTTCCAACACATCACTTCTCCTCCTTGAACTATACTTGACCCGATTCCCTTATGACCCTGGATATGTAGGTTGTCCAAAACCAAGACTCTATCGCATCTTTTTTCTTACAAGTAAAAGTGCAGTCAAAATTTGTCACGCTGTCTACTTTTTTGTTTCCAAACTCTTTGTGTTCTCAGTCAAAGAGAGGCAAGTTGTAGACACGTAATTTTTGACCAAACTTAAGATTTTAATACCTATGTTGACTACATAGTTTATGAGTTTGAGTAATTTATTCTACTCTCACCATATCGGTGCTCAATACTAGTCCCAAAATACTTTATATAGCTTATACTTAAATGATCATAAATTCTTGAAATTTGGCTTTCTTCGGGACTTAGCCCAGCTTACTACTTAGCTTTCTCAACTGAAATCTTTAACTTTACTGAGACTAGTATCTTCCATGTACTTTCAAACATACTAGATTTCTCAACTAAAGTACCAAGAAACCTTCAGAAAAATCATTCTTTAATATATAATGTACTCAACTAAATGCAAGAATGATTCAAGAAAATGATTCTTTAACTTGTCTTAAACTATAAGCTTCTTAGGTGTTCACGAAAACCCATATGAAATTCACAGGAAATCTTCTATATCTTTAAATCTTGAAATCAATAATTTAAATAGCAATTAAAGAATAAAGAATCATCATCCATATGAAATTCACAGGAAATCTTCTATAACTTTAAATCTTGAAATCAATAATTCAAATAACAATTAAAAAATCAAGAATCATCATTCTTTATCAAGAATCTATGCATACGTAAAGAAATTCACTAACTTTACAGGATTTACATGAATGTAATCTCAATCAAGACTTGAACTTAACCTGGGATGAAAACTAAATTTATACCTTCTAAAATATTCTAAAATAATAATTTTAAAGTGGCCTTAGATACCTTGGAATGACTTCTTGAGGAATTGGAAGAATCTCTAAGCTCTACTATCGATTCTTGAATTCTTGAGCGTAAGTTTTTTGGGAGGATTTGCTTCCTTGAACGTATGAATGAAGAAAATAATGTTCTTGAACTTAAATCGTATTTAAACTGACTTAGTTTAGGATATGAGACGTGGGAAAGGTCAAAATTGCCCCTCCCCATAAATGAACGAAATTTGCCTCGAATTTACACTAGTGTGTGACGCGCACTAGTATTTTCACAAGGAGCTAACCAAGGATCCCACCTTAGGGATCACAATGCCAAAAAAATCCCCTACACTTTGAATGACAATCAAATAGAACATAAATATTGTCTACGGGTTCATCAACACGCCTTTAATCTCACATTCCAATGGGATCACTACACACAATTCTTTAACGTCAGGTTTTCCATATGAAAACTAAGTTTATCATTAATAAGAGCAAAAAATAATAGAGATGAAAATTCATATCAGCTTCAAATTCGAAAGTCAATATGGCTAAAGTCACATTTTACTTGTAATTCATTGTTCATTTCTAGCAAAATAGGAATGTCAGTCATGGTCAACAAACCTTATTCTACTACACTCGGTACCAATTGTAAACACGTAATTTTTGACTGAATCTAAAATTTTAATACTTTTTATTAGCAGTATATATATATATATATATAGTATATATTTAGAGCTAAATTGATTTTCTTTTTTAATTTTAATTTTATTTTATTTTTATCTTTATTTAAAATAATTTTAAAACTATAAAAATAGAGTCATATTTTAGTGAAAATGTTGTTTTAAAGGAGAGAAAATTTCTAAAAAAAATAAAATATATGGTTTTTTCTAATTTTGATTTTAATAAATAATCTAGTATTGTTAGTATTTTCTTAATTATACTTTAGTTTTAATTAGTTAATTTTTCTATATATAGTTTTAATTTAAAATTGTTTTTTTACATTTTATTTTATTTTCTTTCTTTTCTTTTCAAAGACCAAGAAAAAAAATGAACAAACCGAAAAAAAAAAAAAAGGGAAACAAAGCAAATGAATAAAAAACTAACCTAAACTTTCTGCTAAACTACCTAAACACATTAACACTCACACGTCCAACCCCACATACTCCATCACATTTTCCTCCACCCACATGTCCCCACTCCCCCATTTTGTAACCTCCAACTCTATATATATACATTTCCATACGTACAACCTAATATATAGATTTGTGACACAATATATACACAACAACACACACACACACGGCTAAACAAAAAAAGTCATCTACTTCTTTCTTCTTTTACACACACACCTTATGCACATTTGTGAAAAACACAAGAGAAAAAATTGCACAAACGCTCAAAAAAAAATTCTTTAAAAAATAACATAACTAGAAAAAGACAGAGTTTGAGGTTACTTCGCGGTTCGAGTTCATGGTTCCTATTGTATTCTACTCTTTGAAATTATTCTCCACAAGAAGTAACACTTACCTTTCTTGTCCAATTTAATATAATTGCAACACACAAAAGTTATCAAATTTCG
The DNA here is from genome assembly GCA_000787875.1 of Solanum virginianum. Classification (NCBI taxonomy): domain Eukaryota; kingdom Viridiplantae; phylum Streptophyta; class Magnoliopsida; order Solanales; family Solanaceae; genus Solanum; species Solanum virginianum. The sequence goes on from DF360650.1 coordinate 25,235, forward strand.
TATATGTTTGACCCATTAATATTCTTGACATTGCAATATGAATTATGTCCAAATCTTTCATATCAACTTTTTGTTTAGATATTTCATGTTGTTAAATTTAGTGTAAAACTGTAAATAGTTTATTTCATGTTGAGTAAATTCATTGTCCAATTATGATGATGTGTGCATTTACGATTTAATAAACTGAATGACAAAATAATTAATGATATGCATTCTTATTATAAAATATTGCTTTTAGTTTGTAGATTCTTCTTTTATTTTTATGACTGAAAATTTAGGTGTTCAGAATTCCTAACATGCGGAATGGGCAAAACTTATATAAAAAATATATTCGAGAATTCTTACTAATATCATGCTCACTTTTCTTAGAAAAAATCATTAAATGAAAATAAAGATGAAAAGTTTGTAATCTTTTACATCTCATTTGAGTAATGATTTCTTTTAGAATACTAATTCAAGAATTTTATGTTGATCCATGTGATTAATATTAAATTATAGAATTATGCTTTTTGTAAGTCATAATGACTAATTCTTAAAAGAAAATTAAAGTCTTTTGACTTTGTAAAAAAATAATAAAAATTATTTAAGGAAAATCAAGGATGCGGTGACGCACCATGACTAAATGAGTTTAGTATTTTTTTTTTCTTTCTTTAATCCAAATTAAAATTTGCTTACAAAAAATTTTAAGATGTAATCATGAATCTAACTTCTAGATGAAGAATGCGGTGACGCATCTAAGCTGAGACTCATAAAATCAACAATTTTTATATTAAAAAAATGAGCAAATTAAGGTTCATAGACACGATTTATCCTAGAAATAATTAAGAGAAGTATAGGTTGATAAAAGCGATATGAACAAATTAAGGTGCTTATATACAATTTATCCCAGAAATAATTAAGACAAGTATAGGTTGATACAAGCGACCGTGCTAGAACCACGGGACTCGAGGGGTGCCTAACACCTTCCCCTCGGTCAACAGAATTCCTTACCTGGTCTTTATTTTCGCAGACCAATAATAAAAGAATCATTTCCTTTTGATTAGGGATTTAAATAAAGTGAGTTGGAACACTAAAATTCAATTCTAAGTGACGACTCTGAATAAACAAAATAATTCCTTTTTCAAAACATCACTTTAATTGGAAAAACTCTATTTCTTTTCCAAAATCTTGCGTGGGGAAAAATAGGGGTGTGACACCAATGTGTACCTAATAACTTTTAAATTATCTTTGGGGGCATATTACTCTCTTATCACATTTTACTTGAGATAAACTATAGTTTCTTATCTAAAAAATGGAGTTTTATAATTTAATTTTTTTTATTCATAATTTACTCGACATGCTACAAGTGAATCTACGGATGCGCCTAAAATAAAAATAATGATTATATTAATTGTTGACATGTTTTAGGTTTCTCCGCTTATAACTAGACATCATGACAGATAATGGAGTTGCTAACTTCAAGAAGAATGGATTTATACTGTTTAAATGAATGAAATTCATCTTTATTGGTTATTTTCTTTTTCCCGAATATCTTTCCATAGTTGGAGAATATTATTTTTGTGATAGGAATGATGAAAAGTTCTCATGAAAATGAATCAATGAAATTAAGGTAAAATGGGTTATTTATTTTTCAGAAATATCATAGGAATATGATTTTCTGATTAACTATTAGGTATCATTGTTCAAATTAACGCAGATAATTTATATCTTGATAATTTTGCGATCTGTGAAGTATGAGTTTTGATGTAGACTTAGGAGGAATCCAGCAGAATCTGTCTCGAATACACAATCGATTTATTGCTTTGCTTGATAATTTCTTTCATTTATGGAAATCGATACTCCCTTCGTTTCACAAAGAATGAGTTAGTTTTTTTTTTGTCGGTTTCAAATAAAAATAATTAATTTTTTTTGTAAAACTTTAATTTTAACTTTTCACGTGGCATATATAAGACCACAAGATTAAATGATATTTTAGTACATTTGACATAACTTTAATTTAGAATGACAAGATGAAAAACTCTTGTTTATTGTTTCAAACTCCATGTCATATCAAATTAAATCATTATTAATACAAAATGAGAGCTCTTTTCTTTTTGTGGCAAACACGTGTAGGTTCCTTGGTATTATCAGTTTGATTTACTAGGAATAATAATTAGCAAGTTTACAGTCCTCCTAATATAGTGAAGAAGAGATCATTGCAAAACAAGAAAAATACATGTTCAAGTTTTGATTTGCTACCAAAATGTATAATATTTGTGTGAAATTACACAGTACTAAGAAGTATTGCACACTACAACAACTAAAATAAGTTGTATTAAGAAATTAACACTCATATGTTGCATTAACGATTAAATTGAATTAGATATTTTTTTCGATTGTAATGTGCGGATAACATAATAAAAGTTGATTTTTCTGTTTAAATGTCTATCTTCTATGCCATTTCTAGAATGTCAACAAGTTTTTTGAATTGACAAATGTTTAGATGTCTATCTTTTAAAATATTGAAAAATGTGTACAAATGAAATGTTACTTCAATAGTCATTTTAAAAGATATTCCTCTTGAAGCAATCGAGATTTGCTATAATTCACTTTTTCATGTTGTAAAATACTTTTCCCCTATATTCTGATTCTCCCTTTTTACATGTATACTTCCTCAAACTACAATTTTAAAATAAACAAGTAATTTAGTTTTAACTTGTGAGCATGACACAATGAGATATAAATATTATTTTTATGTGGCATTCTTTTCTTTTTAGTTTGTACCAAAAGGATGTCATTTTACTATAATTATAAATAATTTAACTTTGAAATTTTTTTTTACATTTAATATAATGATTTACAACCACACAAATTTCAAATATCTTTTTTTAATTTTTAAATATCATGCCAAATTAAATGATTATACATGAAATAGGATGGCGCGAGTAATACTTTTCATCTATACATTATGTAAGAGATTGAGTTCTCCTATTGAATTTTTCCATCATGCTAAGTTTAATGCACTGTGATAATTGTTGATATTTTTACGGGATTCAAGGGGCCCAATCATTCCAATGATAGCATTTGTTCCCTCATGCAAACTCATTGAAAAACGTGATGACCTTTGTTTATTGTATAACTATAAATATCAATTTTACCAGGTATTCCCTTTGTCCATCTTTATTTGGCATCTATATTATTTTGAAATATTTAATAATACTTGTCTACTTTATAAAATTAATAGATAATTTTATATTTAATTTCTAATTTACCCTTATCATTAATTATAGTCATTTTCTCATTACATTTTTAAGACATGGTATTTATTATATTCAAAGGGTACTTTGGTAAAATTTTCCCATCATTTACTACTTCTTAGTTTCTGTGTCAAGTCAAGGGGTCAAGTAAAGCTGGACGGAGGGAGTAAGATGTTATTTTCATGGCTTGATAGTGATAAAAAAAAATTAAAAAAAATTCTATCCTTTTTTTTAAGCACTAAAAATTCAAATTGTATTGAAAGGATACTTGCATTTGATTGTCAAGTTATATGATTAATAATTTAAGAGAACATATTTTTAAAATAATAGGATCAATCCCTATAGTCACCAATAGCTCCATATTATATGCCCTTTTTGTTCTTGATAGCCCATATGGAGAAGTTCTATTAAGAATAAATAATGCCTGATAATGATGTTGTAAAGATTTTAGATACCTTTCCCTAACTAATCTATTGGTAGATACTCTAGAGATAGTGCATAAATTGTGAATTGCCAGTAATTGCACGATATAATAACAAATTGACTATTTTTTAATGTTTTATTTTTTATTTTTATTATTTAGAATTCTTTTAATTTTTATGATTCTATTTTTTTTCATTTTTAATTTTTATTTCATGTGATTCTATGTAATTTTTATAATACAATAACATATTCAGAAAAATCCTACAAAATAGGGTGTGGGAAAGATGGAGTGTATGCACACCTTTATCACTACCTCATGAAAATAGAGAGGTTGTTTCTGGAAGACTCTCGGCTCAACTTATCCACTCCAAATAAAAGAAAAAAAATAATAGATATAGAATAACGACTAAAACAAAGAGCAATGTCAATTCTACACAAAAACAACAATAGAAGTAGAAAATTTCCGTAATATTTTTTTCATTTATTCTATTTATATTTTTTTTTTGAGAACTCTTCAAAAAAAGCACATACTTGAAACATAATGAGGCAAAAATAGATATAATTTGCTAAAATTATGATTCGAAGCTACATGAGAGAGAGAGAGAGAGATGAGGGATGAATTGTATTTGTATATCTACTGGATAAATTTATAGATGTAATTAGTATGTATATGTATCCACGATTATATTTATATAAACTATTGGATAATAATATATATGTAATTAATAGGTATATGTATCAATGAATAAAATGTTAATAACAAACTACAATTTGTATTAGAATAGAATTTATATCAATAAATAAATTGAATCAACAAATATAATTTATATCAATGAATACAATCTGTATCAAACCACACTTATATTGTTGACAAGGATTTATATAAATGAATCAACAAATACATTTTGTATCTGAATACGATTTATGTACAAATATAATTTGTATCAATCAAATACAATTTGTGATCCAAATATATATGTATTCGCATTTTGTATCACTAAAGAGAATTTGTATAATTGATATTTATCATTTGTATTTATATAAACAACAAAATCCTAACTATAATTATAAGTTGTAATTCTTTCAAACTATAGTGGTATATCGTAGGTACATATAACATGTTTGCCTAGTTACATAAGTTACCCTTATTTTTTTGAAAAAAAAAACATAATTAGGCAAATATATGATATGTATTTACATTATACAACTATAGTTTGAAAAAAATTACAATTTATAGCTATAGTTAGAGTTTTGTTGCTATTTTCTCTCTTTTCTTCCTCTCTCACCTATCTCTCTCTGCAATTTCTTGCAAATATACAATTACAAATGTATCCCAGCTGCATATATACAATTATTTTGACAGATATACATAGTCAATTCGACAGATATGTATATACAATTCGCCTTTCTCCACTCTCCCCCGCCTCTCGATCTCGCTCGCCTCTCTCTTCCTTCTCCCAATCTCGCTTGCCAAATAAATAAATAAATAAATAAATAAATATATATATATATATATATATATATATATATATATATATATTAATTACACATAAAATTATTTGACAGATATACACATACAATTTGACAAATATACCTATACAATTCACCTCTATCTTCCCTCTTTCGATCTCGTTCGCCTCTCCTTCCCTCCAGGTCACATAGCCGAGGTTATATTGTGTAATTATGTAAAATATAGTTATTTGACCATATTAAGTTTCAAGCCTAAGCTATTTGAAAATTTCTCTATTTTTTTATTAGCATGATTTTATTAGTATTCTAATTTTTAAATTAAAGTTAAATTCATTATTGAATAAAATTATAAACTTACTTTTTGTTCTTTTAAACCATATTTATATATGTTATGTTGAAATTTAGCATAAGAGTATTATGTTATATTTTTATTTAGAATTTCAAATTTATGCTATATTTTTAGTTTCATTTGTTTTAGTAATATTGCCTTGATATTCCACATCAAAAGCCAGCTACTTTTTAGTGAGTTTTGATGGAATATCTTTTTGTCAAATGTTATAATAATTTTACTATGACATTATATTTATAATATTAATATTTTTGTCGAACATGCATTTCATGATGTTTGTATAAATATTGTATTTTTAATTTTTATAATTATCTAATTAAAATATACTAATTTAAAAATATAAATTGATTTTTTGTAATATTAATTAAGAACATTTGTTTACATTAATAAATTTTTAAAGACATTGTATATCTTAAAATATTTAATTCATAATATTCTTATTTGTTGCATAAAAATTTTTAATTTTTTAGATAATTAATTTTTGTTTTTAAATTTTAATATAATCTTGTAATTACACTAGTGCAACCAAACAACACACTTGTAATTACATTATCACTACATTGTAATTATATTGTAACAAACAAATAGATCACAGTAACTACTAATTGTAAAATTACTAGGTTGATAATTAATATTTTAGTAATTACACCTATTCAAATAATCAAATGACTTTGCATACAAATCCTAAGAGCCTGCTTGGAAGGACACTCGGATACTTGGATTTGATGTAATTGGGTGTAATTACATTGTCTGACCTGTTTGGTTGGACAAGTAATTACTTGGTCAGCAAGTAATTGGGTGTAATTATACTCTCCAATTCACCAGAAAGGCTATGAATTACTGATAATTATATGGTGTAATTGCATCCTGGTTACCTTTTAATTTCTTTCTTTTATTTTTATATTTTAATTTTAATTTATTTTTTATTTTAATTATTTTAAATTTAAATTCTTTTTATTTTTATTGTTCTAATTTTTTCTAAAACTATATTTTAGTGTATAATATTTATTTTTCATTTTCTTCTCATTCTCAACCTTTATATATCATGTGATTCCATGAAATTTTTTATATTATCTTATTTATTTATTCATTCTCTTTTTTTTTTTTTTCATTAGCATGATTTTATTAGCATTCTAATTTTTAAATTTTTGGTAACTATTTTTTCATTACCTAATATGTCAATTTGTACAATTTGAAACTCTGAATTTGGACAATCCCAATCTCAGAGCTCGAAATGCCTCTCTTAGGGATTTCTTCCTAAACTAGACTAAGGATAGTAATTTAAACTATGCATATAATTTGCCAGTTTAGGATACATGCTACTTCTACTATGAACTTCCTATATACACTGTCTAATAATAGCCTCTACATTGTGCCTTCTCTTCTTGAAGATTATGTTGTTCCTTTCTTGCCACACATAATATACTCCTGCTGCTAATACCACTATGTATATCTTCCTAATGCATCAGTTGTTGCCCATTCTAACTCTTCAGTCCATCCTTTCTTCCCTCTTTTAATGGTCATCCATTGAAGCAATTTGGTCCAGATTTTGTTCAATTCAGTACACTCAAAAAATATGTGTCGATGGCTTTTAGGTGCATTGTTGCACATGGTAAAGGTGGTATTTGTGATTATTCCCCATCTCTCAAGCCTGTCTTTTGTATACAGCTTTCCATGAATTGTCAGGTATAAGATGAAGATCCATTTTGATTTCCCAGAGTAGTTGCATATTGTCTTCTTCCATGGCACTTTACTATACTCTCCCCTTAGCTTTCTGTATGTTGTATTTATGGAATAAGTCTCAGCTTCTTTGCTCACACCTGCAGCTTCTAGCCATTGACCACCTTATAATATTTTTCTGACTATCCACGAAGGTTGTTTGGCTTGTGTTTTTCATGATTTTTGTCTTTTTATATAATATGTGTGCACCCAAACTACCCACAGTTTATCCTTCTTGTGTGTCAGACTCCATAGATGCTTGATTACTGCAGCTTTATTCCATGGCGGAATATCCATTATGTTTAGAACTCCTGCTACTTTGGGTTGACACAAGACTTCCCATGCTAGTAAAGCTTTCCCTCTATTTTGTACCTCTCCATTCCATAGGAATCTCTTGCAAATGGTTTCCACTTGTTGCAACACTTTCTTTGGCAAGAGGAATATTTGAGACCAGAAGTTTTGGATTGATAGTAACACACGCTGTATCAGCTGTAATCTGCCTGCATAAGATAGAAATTTCACACTCAAGTTTTGAATGCTTTGCATCATCCTATCGATCAATGGTTGGCATTGGTTAACTGTTAACTTTTTTAGGCTCAGGGGTACTTCCAAGTGCTTGAATGGGAGCATGCCTTTTTTGAAGCCTGTGTAATTCAAAATGTCCTCTTGGTGTGCTTCTGTTACTCCTCCAAAATACACATTGCTTTTTGCTTGGTTCGCTATCAGACCTATACATCGGAGAATTCTTGGAAGCAATCATACACTATTTTCACTGATTCTTTATCTCCCCTACTGAACAGCAGCAAATCATCAACAAAACTTAGTTGAATAATGTGTTGTTTCTGGCATCTAGGGTGGACTTTAAACCCACTTTTATCCTTTAGTGTCTTTAAAAGTCTGGTTAGGTATTCCATCACTAGAGTGAAGAGATAAGGAGAAAGTGAATCTCCTTGTCTCACCCCTCTTTTTGCTTTGAAAGGAGGACCGAGTGCACCATTAATCAATATTGAGTAGGCCACTGTTCTTACAGATGCCATGATCCATTTAACAAACTTTTCAGGCATCTAGGGTCCATTTAGTACCTCTTCAAGGAAATGTCATTCAACTGAATCATATACTTTCTACATGTCTATTTTCATCAAACATCCAGGTGAGATGTCTTTTCTACCATACCTTTTAACTAGCTCATGACTTAGGATGATATTATCACCTAGCATTCTTCCAGGTACAAATGCAGCTTGGTTGGGATCTACCAAGTGTTCCATAACAGATTGTAGTCTACAAGTGAGCATCTTGGATATGATTTTATAAATTAAAATTGAATTTATTGTTAGATAAAGATATAAATATAAGTATTTTTTTTCTTTCAAATTATATTTATGTATGTTATATAAAAATCAAGCCATTTATTTTTTAGTTAGATTATTTATCAAATATTTTAACAATTTTACTATGACGTTATATTTATAATATTTAATATTTTTGTCAAATGTGCATTTCATGATGTTCGCATAAAACTTGTATGTTTAGTATTTATAATTATTTTAATTAAAATATACTAATTACAAAAAATAAGTTAACTTTTTTATAATATTAGAATTTAAAAGACAATATATATCTTAAATATTTGATTTAATATTATTTATAAATACCCTTATTTGTCTAATATAAATTTTTAATTTTAAATAACCTTGTAATTAGACTTATACAACCAAACATCACACTTACAATTACATTGTGACAGACAAACACGACAGAAGAATTACTAGACTATGATTACTAGGATGATCCAATTACCAGGTGGCTTTCCAAAGAGACCCCAAATGAACTAGTAATATATCCAAAGTCTGAAATAGTGAGAATATGCATATTGACGAAAATCCATCTGTGTACCCCTCTGAAATCCTCTATATATTTTTATTGAGGCTATGATTTTGTATTCTACTATTTTTTACCATATAAAATAAATATTCATCAAATATCTAGTTTTTTCTGCTTATGGATTTTAAGATGAGGATTCCCAAGAAATAGTCTCTCTACTTCTATGAGATAGTGGTAATGTCTGCATACATTTTATCCTCCCCAGACCCTACTTGTGGGATTTTACTGGGTATGTTGTTGTTATTTATCAAATTTATTAATTTTTTGATTAATTTTTTCAACAATTTTAGCTCTCAACTTCTCATCTCTTTCATCGACTCTCCATGTAATGAAGGAAAAGAGATTTCAAGATGGGATGATCTATTAATTAATCTTTGACCATTAGCAAAGTTTCTATTCCAAGTATGAGCAGTAAAATTATTCGAGTCTTGACAGCATTATAAAAGAAATATAATGTCATTTTTGTATATATCAGGCCATGTTTTTGGATGAAGCCACTTCAACAGAAATCATTAATTGCATTAGGTTAAAGGAGTAAGAGACAACCAAGACAGGGAAAAGGTGCGTAAAACTCATTGTTATCAAAGATATGATTTTCTTTGTTAACAGGAAAGATATCAAGGACTTGTCTATGTACTGGTCTAACTGTACCCTATTCATTCTTTTGGAAAAAGACTTGCAGCTACCTAGAAAACATGAAGCATGCACTATTTTGAAAGGGACTAGATGTAAAAGCCACAGACTGCACATGAGGCTGGAGGATATCTCTGTTTTATGCAACTTAATTCAGCCATTCATGTTCACACACAGGCATTTTCGTCAAACTCAAGGATTTTTTACTATAAAGGGTAAGAATATCCTCGTAGGTACTTTGAATCCACACCTGATTCACGTACCAGCGCCAGACGTCCTGTTCGCGCTACCTGTAACATTAATCAGGACAGGAAGCTCAGCCTCGAAAAACACAACCATAAAGAAAAGTGCAAAGGAAAATTAAAGGTTTCATCTTGACCTCATGAACATCGAGCTTTTGGGAAATATACAGAACATGGTAGTACGATATGCCCTGTTTTAGCCACTACATGAATTTAGCCATAGCTACTCATTTGGTGGGCCAAATAAGAATACAATATCATTGTCCCTATGGATTGTGAACTGAAATCTACTCATTAGTATGACATTAAACTCAATTTAATGTATTTCCCTTTCTTGAGCAAATAGTTTTAGCATCTGCATAGCCACAACATACGGCGATCAAATCATCTCTCACATCTCCATCCTGCCCCTCCCCTCATGCTTCCCATTATCCTTTGTCCTTTTTCATTTTGGTCCCTTCTGGTGCTTATCCAATATCTTACTACCTTATTTTTGCTTAACTTGATGCAAAAATTCATATTTCACATTGGTAGGATGAAGAGAGGGAAGGCGATCAGACCCGATGAGATTCCGATGGATTTTTGGAAGAGCATGGTCAAGGATGGTATAGAGTGGTTGACTAGACTGTTCAATGCTATTCTGAGGACTGCCAGGATGTCCGATGAATGGAGGAGTACAATGGTTTCATTGTACAAGAACAAGGGTAACATTCAGAACTGTAACAATTATAGGGGTATCAAGTTGTTAAGCCACACTATGAAGATACAGGAGAGAGTGGTGGAGATGAGGGTGAGAAAAAGAGTGTCTATTTCTGAGAACCAGTTTGGATTCATGCCGGGGCAGGCGACTATTGAAGCAATTCATCTTGTTTGGAGATTACTGGAGAAATATAGGGAAAGCAAGAAGGACCTTCATTTGGTGTTTATTGATATCGAGAAGGCTATGATAAAGTTCCAAGGGATGTCCTTTGGAGGTGTCTAGAGGTGAAAAGAAAAGGGACCTTCATATGGTGTTCATTGATCCTAAGAAGGCCCATGACAAAGTTCTAAGGAAGTCTTGTGAAGGTGTCTAGAGGCGAAAGGTGTTTCAATGGTGTATATTAGGGTGATAAAGGACATGTACGATGGAGCCAAAACTTGGGTGAGAACGGTGGGAGGAGATCAGAGTATTTTCCTATTGAGATTGGACTTCATCAAGGATCTGTGTTGAGCCCTTTTCTTTTTGCTTTGGTGATGGATGAGCTGACACGATCTATTCAAGAGGAGGTTCCATGATGTATGCTATTTGCGGATGACATAGTACTGATTGATGAGACTCGGGCTAAAGTTAATAATAGACTGGAGGTTTGGAGACATGCTTTGGAATCCAAAGGGTTCAAACTGAGCAGGACTAAAACACAATACTTGGTGTGCAAATTTAGTGTTATGGGGGATGTAGCAGACATGGATGTGAGGCTTGCCGCTCAGTCTATTCCCATGAGAGAAAACTTTAAATATCTTGGGTCCATCATCCAGTCTATCATCCAGTCTAGTGGCGATATCGACGATAATGTCACACATCGTATTAGGGCAGCATGGGCGAAATGGAGGCTTGACTCTGGAGTGTTGTGTGATAAGAAGATACCACCTAAACTTAAAGGTAAGTTTTACAAAATGGTGGTTAGACCGTCTTTGCTGTATGGGGTAGAGTGTTAGCCAATCAAAAATTCACATGTTCAGAATATGCAAGTCGCAAAGATGAGGATGTTGAGATGGATGTGTGGACATACCAGGAGTGATAGGATTAGGAATAAGACTATTAGAGAGCAATTAGGGGTGGCCCCTGTGGCTGACAAGATAAGGGAAGCGAGACTACAATAGTTTGGACATGTGCAAAGAAAAAGCACCGATGCTCCGATTAGGAGGCGCGAGAGGTTGGATTGGATTTAGGGGTTACTTGGAGGGTTAGAGGTAGACCGAAGAAGTATTGGGGGAGGTGATTAGACATGATATGGCGAAACTTGATTTTACCGAGGACATGACCTTAGATAGAAAGGAGTGGAGGTTACGAATTATAGTAGGTTGATACGCTGATAGGGTAGTAGGGTTGATGTCTGGTCTTGGGATATAGAAGGGTAGTAGGATTAGTAGTGTCTTTATATCCTGTGTTGTCATTATCCGTCTTATATTATCATTTGTTTTTCGTTATTAATCGTTCTCCCTTGTTTTTCCTTTCCTTTTTCCTTTTTTTCCGTATCTAGTTTATTCTGCTTATGGGTTTTTGAGACGAGGGTTTCTCGAAAACAATCGCTCTACCTCTATGAGGTAGACGTAAGGTCTGGGTACATTTTTACCCTCCCCAAACCTCACTTGTGGGTTTCACTGGAGTTGTTGTTGTTGTTGTTGTTGTTTAGGTCAACATCTCCTCACAAAAGTTCATACTTGGAGACTTCATTTCATGAACTGAACATAAGCTCGAAAGCAAAATTTGATCCCTGTTCTCTTAATCTCGTGAACCAAACAAATGACTGAAACGCTGTAGTAATGCCTAGTCATTATAAAGACCCTCACCCCTTTGTATTACAATTCCCCATTTCACTCCATTCCCATCACAATCCCTGGACTTCGAAGCCCTTCTTACACCCTTATTTTTGGGGCTTAGCAGCAGCACTGCCTATTACTGGATAATAATTTTGATAATCAAATGACAGGATTGCAATAAGCAACTGACCTCACAAATACCATAAGGCTCTAGTAGACGCTGCAAAGCAACCATCTTATGCAAATCTCCGGTAAGCTGGACAAAGCAAAGAATACAATAGCTCATTAAAATGGCCTAGAGAAGATTCATCCATATATTAGTTAAAAGTAAGGGCTGCCAGGCTGATCCATTAATTGCAATTGAAGTTCAGAAGGAGCTTCCATACAAACTTTTGTTCTTCTTCAGGACAATGCTTAAGAGTGCTACTCCGTACAACATAAAGAACCAAAAAATTGATTCATCATGATCCACAGTAGTCCGAGGGATCAAAATGGAAATGGTGAATGATTGCATGTTCAAAAAGCAATAGCTGGTCCATGCCAATTTCTTCATTGAAGTGCAAAACCTTATGCAAGTGATGCAAGCAACAACTATACTTGAAAAACCAAACTTAAATATCACAAATTTAAAAGCACAAATGTTTTTGGCACTATAGGCATATCATACACCCAGTACCAAAGATAGCCTGTAAAGTAAGTCCAGAGAACACATTCAAAATATTAGCGCAAAGGAATCTTCACCTCAAGAGTTATAGTATGGTCAGACACATCAACAGCTTTTGCTCTGAAAATGCTGGCAATATCAAGAACATTGCGGCGTGCTACAGCATTCACAGCAATCTTTATCAACATTAGTTCTCTCTCAGCAAATGGGTGATGAGTAAAATCCCGAACCTGAACAGATGCAACAAATCCGTTCGTCATTTCTCCTCATTCGCAAACTGGAATGCAAATTAATCCTAACAACTTGTTGCATGTATGGGTACGGCAACATTGTGTTTAACACAGTAATACAGAACTTGGTTCTTCGCTTGAAAAACAGTTATCTTCATTTGCTTGGTTTCTGTTTGGACAACAAATGTTTGGATCTGATTTTTCTTTAAGAAAAATAAAAGGATTAAGGATTTTGAAAACACCCGCAAAAAATATATGTGCATGCTTTTTAGAAAATTAAACGTCAGAATTTGCATTTTAACCAGAAATAGGTCCAGGTTAAGGCCGAAAGATTGTTTTATGTTTTGGTTACAAAACCGAGAAACAACTTCAAATCATATTCATTTTCAAATATAGACAAATTAGTCCCTTGTTAGACATGAATGATTTGAAAGTTTAAGGGAGATGGCATGATAAGGTGCATGACACTCTATTTCTATACGTACTTTTTTGTTTAGCCCCAATCTACACAAAAGGAAGTAGAAGGAAATCAGGAATAAAGGTCGCCCATTTCACAGATTCTGAAAATGATACTCATTAAACATCACAACTCATAAAAATCACTCACTGTAGTTTCAAATACTACTAGTCGCAACATGCAATACTAAATTTAATGCGTACACATCAGGCTCCTAATAAGTTATATAAGTAGGATAACATATTTATCAACTGTCCAATAAATCCATCAACAGTTCAATGCTTATTACTAGAAAGTAATAAATCTGTATGTAAGCAGTAACCAGCACAAAAATGTGCTGGCAATCAAAATGAGAGTTGCATCAGAGGATCCAAACAAAAATAAAAACTAAAGACTAAGAACTCCTTGCTCGTCTTACAAGAAACCTAGAATGTCGATAACTAAAACTGGATCATCTATATATTCTGACTTGCACCCAAACAAAATTGAAGAATACAATTCACTTTGAATCTTTGCAAGGGTTTGTTTATATCTTCAGAAGACTTTGAGTTCCTGTCCTTCCATATTGTCCATCAAATTGTTGTTGGGGAAATTTTCGAACACCTCTTGAGTGTAAAAATTCTACATATTTGCCATTACATCTGTCTTCATTACTTTCCAACATTTGATTAAGAAGAACCATAGTATATCCATCTGTTTTAGGAGTTCCATCTGTTATTCATAACTTAAGACATTCCAGGCTTCCTTCTCCTTGATAGGCTTCTGTGATTCTTCTTGTTCCTCTGTAGTGACTGAAGGGCAATTTTCATGTTACAAGATGGTCTCCACTCTACATTGTCAGAGTATAGCTTCTCACAAAATGAAATGTAATAATCTCCCTTTTGATATCAGTCTCCAAATAGTCTGCCCTTCCACCACCAACTGGTCAATATACTCGTTCCTCATATGAACATCGACTATTCTTTGGAAGAACTTCGTATTTTATCCCCTTGCTTTAGCCGGTGTTCTGGATCTTTGCTTCCAAGTTATTTCTTCCTCTTTTGTGTAATCTTCAATTCCATCGCAGGCCCTTCCTTATTCAAGCGTCCTTGTTGCTGTATATTATCCAGTTCTGTAATTTGGTTCAGAATCAAAATTTTCCCCATCTCATTCTTTCAATTTCCCTTCCAAAGCTTAAGTTCAGCGGCCAGATATAATTTGACCTTCCTTCTACAACAAAAGATGTCCACAATCTTGACTCTATCACTAAAAAATTCAGTTTCCAGCCACCAACTTTCAAACTTTGAGTAAGATTTGGTGTGCTCCCATTTACCACATTGCAACACACTTGGAGTATGGTTAAAACTGATTCTAGGGAGTACCTCTTGTTTGATATTGCTGAACATATCATTCCGTTCTACAAAAGAACCCATCAATAGGGGAAGATGTTTCCAAGCTAGGTTCCTGATCCATGTAAAGCTCCCCTCCTACCAGTAAAGGATCAAACATCTCCTTGTCTTCAATAAAGTTACAGAATTTATTCATGTACCTAGTGCTTCTGCTGCAATTCCTCTTTTCAGAGATGGATCTAACATTATTGAAATCATCACCTGTTACCCAAGGTCCTGCAAAATGTGAATAAGCCCCTTGTAGCCCCAATCTCCCACCAAACTTCTTGGCTTTCATTATTACAATTTGGAGCATAGACCCATGTCATATACCATTTGAAGTCCTAAATTTTATCTAAAATTGCATGGCAAGAGTATAGGACCCATTTTCCACAGCCTGCCCCTCCTATATCTTGCTATCCCACTTCACCCGCATATTTCCCACGTGTTGATTGTCTCCTAACTATTGTTTAGTTTTGTTTCCAGAAAACAGAAGACATTTGCTTTCCATTTAAGTATCAATCTATTAACCATTCTCTTTGCCCTGAGATTTAACCCCCTCACATCCCAAGATATTATTCTGACAGTCATTATACCCAATTAAATCTTCTTTCCCTGATCATTGCCCCTATGCTTTCAACTTTGATATCAATGACCAAACCTTTCAGTTCCCGTAGGCCTTCTATTCATGGAATTGCCATAACCACAGCTGACTCCTGTTTACTTGGTTGCCGTTTGCTAGCAATATTCATAAAGAGGGCCAAAGCATCCACTTCACAACCATGAATATCAATCCAAACTGCTTGTTCAGTAATCACATTCTGACGAACACACTAAGATGCATCCGTCTCCCCATTTATCCACTCGACTTGAGACTAATATGTAAAGGTTCAGCAGTCTTGATAGGCCATATATCAGCCTCAAATGATTCGACGAATTGCATGTCTTCTTTGTTTATTTTACTATCAGTTTGTGTTCCTTCTCCCTTTAATGTTTGTCATGGCATTTTCACAATCAACCCTGCTTCTTGGTTCATCATCTCAATTATTTTGGAACTGATGCTTTTTAGTTGTTTGAGTTGTCATATTTCCAGAATTGTTTTTGTAAAATCAAAGTTTGGACTGTTAAGCTTTAATCTCCATCAGGATTGGGTCCATTTTATTGTGGCTAACCATATTTAAATGATTTCGTTTGAGTAGCTGGGCTTAAGTAAGTAAAACTGGGTTTTCATTCCTTATTTGTTAATTGTCCAGTGGACTAATCCAGAGCCAAACTCTAACAGAAATTGTTTCAAAAACCAGCTGCCTTTACTCCTGTATAAGTTTGTGGCACTTGTTTTGAATCATAACTCTCTGCATTACAGTTGCTTTCCCTACTCTCTTCCATATAGGGCTTTATTGTTCATTTGTCCTTTGCCACCGCTGCTTATCTCCTCCGGCGAACACCTTGGTGATTCGCACCAGAGAGGTATAATAAAGGTTAGACCATTATCTACCGTCTTCTCCTCCTTCAGAACTACTCCTCCATCTCCTTGGTCTCTTTATTCTCTCCCATTTTAGATCGTTTTTTAGTGACGTCGCCTCATCTGTTTCCACCCATCCTCCACAGTGATTGCCGCTGGCTTTGAAGCTTTTTTCCATCCAGAGATGGAATGGGAGACCCATAGCTCTCAATGTCAGTGTTTTGTTGACTAAATAAGCAGCAGCCGGCAGCCGGCAGTCGGTAACCACCATTCCAGATGAATCTTCACCTGCTTCCGCCATCAATACCTCTGCAAGATGTGTTCCGCCATATATTTATTTGAAACTCGAACAAGAAAAGACAGCCACCCATCTCATGCATGTTTACCTCAAAGGCATTCTCCCTAGTACTAACAGACCAATTTCAGATTTCTGCTAGCATTGGTTTCACCTTCAAATATCCGTTGAAGCTGCCCACCACACACTTTTCCAGAAATCCATTCAGCTCCTCCAAATATGAATTGTGTTGTTGCACATGTTGATTCGAGCTTCAGCAGATTCCTTTGTCGGCCATTTACTAGCTCTGACCAAATGTGCATAAGGTATCTTTTGATAATAAAGGCTCATTTGTATTCTTTAATGAAGTTCTCATTCTTAAATGCAACGCCACTCCACCCTGCATTGAATGTAACCTCGAGAATAATAATAACCTATCTATTTTCTCCTTGTCCAGTCTCTATGCTTATAAATCTTCCAAATTTGTTTTTTTCCTTGAGCAACAGAAGATTAACTGTTTCTCACTTTGCTTCTATCTTCTAATGTGTGGACAGAATCTTTTGATGCCTCCCGTAAAAAGAAAACCAGCCACTCCATGGTTTTCTTACTGAAAGTAGTTCTATGCATCAGATATCTGCTTCAGCACTGGCAATGAGTCTGGTAATGTCACAAGACTAAACCCACAGCAAAACAAAACATTTTCTCACCCATGTTAAGCTACTACAGTTTTAAGATTAATCACTAATAAATGATCAGTAGAAAACTATTAAAATTGCCGGAAACTTTCAGAGATTGCTGGAGAAAAAGAAGTCTTTTCCTGACCTCCAGATACTTTCGAGTTTCAAGGACCTCCAGTATCCCCAACATTGCATTTTCATGCAAAAGTATATAATTGAACTTTTTAAAAGCAAAAGCTCCCAAGAAAGTGGTTCAAGAAATCTCCTTTGAGGTAAAATGTTCTACTTGTTCAATGAAAGGTGTGGACAAAAGTCTAAAGCCAAACGGAATCCTCTGAGGATGCACCCAAGGGTGTGACTTAGTTGTTAGTGAAGCTGGTTGAGAACTATGAAGTCTCAAGTTCAGATCTTAGCAGAGGCAAAAACACTAGTTGATTTCCTTCCATCTGTCAAACCTTAGCGGATAGATTTACCTAGTATGTGTACTAGTGGGATGTAACAAGTACCCCGTTGAATTAATCGAGGTGCCCAAAAGCTGGCCCGGACACCACTGTTATCAAATAAAAAAGAGAATCCTGTGAGGATTGACAATTTAGTAGTATGCCCAGAAAATAGGAACGGGCTAACACCTTGGGATGCAATGTTGAAAGAGTGAATAGGTTAAAATCCTCCTAAACTAGAGTGAATAGATTAAAATCCTCCTAAACTATCTTCTTTTTTTTTTTTGGGGGGGTAAAAAAATCCTCCTAAACTATCATCATTGTGTGAGCTTCCATACCTACACTACGGGGCTTTCACAGAACCCCATGAACTATTATGAACTCACATTAAAATCTCCCCCTTCCCCCGTAAAGGAATATGACAGGCCACATGAACATCACGCTCCAAAAGCTCTTCCAAGGAGTTTCACATGGCAATACACATGGAAAAAGAAATTGAGTGAATGGTTAAAATCCCCTAAAGTACCCTTGTTTTATTACTTTCATGCATAAACTATTGAGTGTTTGCAGAACACACGCCCCGAACTCATTGTGCCAGGTATACTCCTTTTTAAGACTTTTTTCATCTCCCACGTGTCTCTCAGAAAGTCATCCTAAATTTTTTGCCACATATTCAACCAGAGGATGTTTAATCAATAGAAAGTTATTGTCCAGGGGTAACAGGAACATCCAAAAGTAGAGGTATGAAACTTGCAACATGGTGATAGGTCATGTTTCTTTAAAAATATTTACTAAAGTTAAAAAGCTCCCAACTAATGATTAATGAGCAGTTCAATAATTGGGGAACTTCTGGAAAGTGCACCCTAAAGGGTTTAAACAAACGACATTGTAGTACTTCGCCAGATATTGAATATACTATTCTATAAAGTTCATCCTTGATTTAGAAGGCTTTTATTGGATTCTAAACATGTTCTGTCACGATATTGTGAATTAAAAGAAAAAGTGACCAAAACATCAACATTCTTACACCAAGTCA
Organism: Solanum virginianum; assembly: GCA_000787875.1. Lineage (NCBI taxonomy): Eukaryota > Viridiplantae > Streptophyta > Magnoliopsida > Solanales > Solanaceae > Solanum > Solanum virginianum. The sequence goes on from DF360650.1 coordinate 44,315, forward strand.
CTTCCCAGCCTCAAAAAGACTCTACAGTTAACAAGTGAATGAAATTTTTTGACTGAAGAAATGTACAAAATCATCCATCGGATTGGAAGTCGAGCCAGAACTTCTGATGAATGACTACTTACCTCATGAATATCAACTAACTTATACAGTTGCTGCACCAACTTGCTAACTGACTCATCTGTCCCAGGAACAACTGTTGTAATACGAGAAAGCCCCTCAACTTCAGCATGTCCAACAGCTAAACTCTGGAGAGGAAATTGGAAAACAATTAATTATGACGAACACCATAAATGAGAACTCAAAGGATATGAAAACTTTAGCTTCTGTTACGAAAAACCAAAATATTTGAACCTACTTGGATGTTATACCCTCGTCGAGCAAAAACTCCAGTGACTATGTTGAGAACTCCAGGAGAGTCATTCACAAGCATTGACAAAGTGTGAGAGCGGAGCCCACTTGTCTGGAAGAATTAAGCAAAGGACTTAAATGAACATCTGTAGGCACTTTTTAAATGAATAGACTATCAGTCGAGACATGGAAAAGACAAGACTAGGAACTCGAGAATGAAAAGACTAGCAAAAGCTGTTCTCAATCTGAAACATCCTTAGAATCGCAGAATATTCGTGGGCCATGTCACCACGGAAATTACTCAAGCAAACATCATACAAAGATGACTGAGACAAAAACTAAAATGCAATCGGTGAGAAGGCACATACAAATTCAAGATAGCACCAGGTTTTCTCTAGAGAGCAAACCAAGTTTCATATTTTGTGCTTACAATCTTTGTAGGGAGAGATCTAACTGGCCATGCAGGTAAAGATAGCAACAACATTGAACAAGACCATGGTGGTTATCGTTATGGTACTACAAATAACTAAGGGAAGGCTACATTAGAATTTGCATTCTCACCTACTTACTTATAAGGGTGGGGGTAACGATAGTCTGTTATCTGTACAGAAAGACAAGACAGAAGTATATGCAAGAATTGTAAGGTTATTCTGCGAGAAGTGATGACCATCCTACATGTGTTAATAGTCTTATATGTAAAGCTTAGGAAGTAGATTGGGAAGGTGATGGCCTAAGTTTCAGATAGTGTGCTTAA
>DF360649.1:0-27409 GCA_000787875.1 Solanum virginianum
ACCAATGTGGGTTCCAAACCTCACCTTGACTTCGATTCGAGCGACTCTTGCGTAGTAGGCCGGCCGCCCTACCTAAACCAATCATCATATCGGTCCCTAGGCCCGGATGTTTAGGAATATGGGTGCGGGAGGCTGAGGGACGACCACGATGAGTACGCGTTTCTATTTTTCCCCGGGGAATCTTTAGAATTCCCACTGCTTAAATTTCAATTCGCCTCTGACCATTTGGTGAGGAGCATTGTTTTGAGGGAGAGAAAGTGTGGTTGACAAACCAATCATCGGAGGCGATTGGAGTGCTTTCATCAAATGATGCATGTGGCCTGAGCCATTCCCATCCCAAGTGGTGCCCCGATTCGGCCTGGCCGGTCGGGAAGAGATTCACATATACCCATATTACGGAACCTCTGAGCCATTCCCATCCCAAGTGGTGCCCCGATTCGGCCTGGCCGGTCGGGAAGAGATTCACATAGAGACTGGAAGGGGCTTGCAACGATGAAAGGCTTACGGGATAGGGGCATACTCATATAAAAAATTTCCTAACAAAACCAATTGGGGTGATAGACCCGCGAAAAGAACCGAGTCAACCGCTAGAACTACTGGTTTTAAAGCCCAAAATAAATATGCTTACTTTTTCTTCACTCCAAACTGGAACAAGAACCAATCCTGACAGCGAGAGGAGAGGAGAGACCATTTTCATGAGAGAGGGACGAGCAAGTGACAGATTAGGAAAAAAATAGGTAGGCCTTCTGAGCGGTCATTTAGGGGCCTTGTTATCAAAATTGACTATTTGCCCCTCTGCCCATACAAGTAGTGATGCCAAATCATTAATGTAAACACAACGGCGGCTAACTCTAGATCATGGGTAGGGGAGTTCCTTTCCTGTACCTTGAGATGTCTAGAAGCATAAGCTATGACCTTACCATTTTGCATTACGACACAACCCAAACAAACTCTAGATGCGTCACAATACACAACAAAACCCTTAAGACTATTCAGTAGTGACAATATAGGAGTGGACACAACCTTGTGTTTCAATGTTTGGAAGTTCTTCTCATGTTCAACGGTCCATACAAACTTAATCTTCTTTTGAGTCAATTTTGTCATAGGGGAAGCAATCGAGGAGAACCCATTCACAAACCTTCTATAATAACCTGCTAGGCCCAAGAAACTCCTAATATTTGATGGGGTCAATGGTCGAGATTAATTCCTAATCACATCAATTTTCTTAGGATCCACTTTTATACCATCCTCCGACATGACATGACCTGAGAATGCAACCTCCTTCAACAAAAATTCACACTTGTCATATTTGGCATATAATTTCTCTTCCTCAATCTTTGCAACACAACCCTTAAATAACCCATATGCTCCTCCCTACTATGTGAATAGATCAAAATATCATCAATGAATACCACAATAAAGGAATCAAGGTAAGGTTTGAATACCCTATTCATCAGGTCCATAAAGATGGCCGGTGCATTAGTTAATGCAAATGACATTGCAACAAACTCATAATGCCCATATCTAGTTCGGAAGGCCATCTTGGGAATGTCACACTCCCTCACCCTCACTTGATGATACCCGGACCGAAGATCAATCTTAGAGAAGAAGCTAGCCCCTTCCAATTGGTCGAATAAATCATCAATCCTTGGAAGAGGATACCTATTCTTGATGGTGACCCTATTGAGTTACCGGTAGTCAATGCTCAATTTAAGTGACCCATCCTTCTTCTTAAGAAATAACACTAGGGCACCACAAGGTGATTGACCAGGTCTAAGATATCCCTTCTCCAACAAATCTTTCAATTGTTCCTTTAACTCCCTCAACTCCTCCGGGGCCATACGGTAAAGGGGAATAGAGATAGGTTGAGTATCGAGAAGCAGATCTATGCAAAAATCTACCTCCCTTTAGGGACGGACACTAGGAAGCTCATTTGGGAAGACATTAAGAAACTCATTTATAATCGCAACCGACTTGACCGAAGGGACTTTTGACTCAAATCTTTAACCCTCACAAGATAATAAAAACACCCCTTAGAAATCAACTTATGGGCTTTAATGCATGAAATGAATCTAACCTTAACCACCACATCTTGACTTTTCCACTCAATGGTGAGTTCATTAGGGAATTTAGACTTGATCCTACAGGTTCTACAATCAATAGAAGCATAGTAGGCATACAACCAATACATCCCAAGTATGACATCAAAATCTACTATGTCTAATTTCAACAAGATCACAAGGTAACAACTTATGCAAAATACAAATAGGACAACTTCAATAAACTTGCCGAGCAATAATAAAGGGACCAATAGGAGTAGACACTTCATATGACTTATGCAATAACTCGGGGATAACATGGAACTTTTTAACAACGAAAGGGGTAACAAAGGAAAGAGTGGCACCCGGATCCATCAAAGCATATACATCAAAGTCAAAGAATTTTAACGTACCGTTAACAACATTGGGAACCTCACCAACTCTTACCTCTCATGTAGTGCATAAAACTAGTTGTGCCTTGGGGAACCACCTTGAGGACAACCTCTACCCAATGGGACCATATATATACATCAACCCTTACCACGATTTCTTAGACAATCTATCTTCTTGTGATCAAGCTCCTCACATTCATAGCACGCATTAGAACCCTTCAAAAACATGGGCCTCCATGGCTCCTTCCACATTTAGGGCACACATCAATAGGAGCCACCCCACCAACACCTTGAGGCCTATGAAATTCAATGGTAAACCCCCTACTAGTAGCACGAGAAGGCCCTTGGCCTTGATAAAATTTAGCACCCTTTTGAAATTTACCCTCAAATCGGGCCCTCTTGGCCTCATACCCCCTTCTATTCCTTAATTTCTCCTCCTCCCTTTGCTCAGCATAGGTCATCAATCGAGATAAGTCCATGTCACAAATTAGCATGGCGAACCAGCATTCTTAACTTACCAAGTTGGAGACCCCCATCACGAACATATTCCTCCTAGATCTAGGATCGACCACCAAATGAGAAGTATGCTTCAGAAGTTGATTAAACTTGAGGGCATACTTACCATCATAAACTTGTTCATCCTAGATCTAGGATAGGCCACCAAATGAGGAGCATAATTTGAATGTTGATTAAACTTGAGGGCATACTCCCTCACACTCATAGTACCTTGTTTCAAGTTCATAAACTCCACCAACTTAGCTTTCCTAAGCTCATGAGAGAAAAACTGACTAAGGAAGGCAAATTTAAACTCCTCCCAATACACCATATTACAAACCCCCTTCTCACCCTTCCATTGGGCATACCATATTTGAGCTACCCCTTTGAGTTGGTATGCCGCCAACTTCGACTTCTCATTTGGGCCAACACCCATGATATTTAAGATTTTATAGACCTAATTAATGAACTCTTATGGATCTTCATCTAGTTTTGACCGATATAACACCAGAGGATTCATCCTCATGAAGTCTTTTACCCTAGCTCCCGAGGTAGTAGCATCCCGGCACTCACAATTGGTAGGTTCCTCCTCAGGAGTTTGGGCCCTTTTTCCTCTAGTGTTTAGCATAATCTAGCAGGCAAAGAGCAATCGTTAGGGGGAACAACTAACTATAACCCTTTAGCATGACATAGAACATAAAGAAGGTTAATATTTTCGAAAATGTCTCATAGCCTCCTACTCATAGTCATGGCGCGCTTTACAACCATAAATAGGAATCTAATCATATGGTAGGTTGGACTCTGAAGATTTGTAGACCTATGTTCTGATACCAAGCTTATCACAACCCAAGCCTAGGGCATAGACGTGACTGACGAATGGGGAACCCAAAGGAGCTCACATGGTCTAGATGTCAGTTGGAGTCTCATCCCCATACGTTGAAGTATTATGACATTGCATCTATCATAGATTTTGTCACATATTGATATATTACTCTTCCTTGTATATATACTTCTTTCTTTATTTATGCCCTTCTCATCTAACATTAAATGCAGGTTTATTGAAATTTTATGCACTGCATGCCCTCAAACTTAGTTTATTCAAACATACTAACACATACTTTTTGCCTACATAATCTAACTATGCAGGGACTAGAGACTATCTTCATCTACCTCTTAATAGGTAGTTTCAATTGCAATAGTTACTTGTGATGAGTCTAATTATCCAAAGATAATGCACCTTCTATCTACCTATTATGCTACTTTCTCTTATGACTTTTTACATTGAGGGTGAGCTTGGGGACATGTGTTGGCCCCCATCCTATTGTATGACCTAGAGGCATTGTTGGACAGCATATAAACTATGTGTATGAATTTGTGTTATGTTATGCTATTTTCTCAAAGAGACTATGATTATGGCTGACTATTGATATTGATGAAATCATGATATTTTCATAATGAGATGAGATATGTGGAAGTCCTAAGTCCCTTTCTATCCTCATAGTGTGAGTCATACTTACCCGCCCTTTAGTCCTTATGTGCTATGTCCTATGCGAATCCATGCAAATCCTTGTATGTATGATATCCCCATGGCATGAGTCATACTTTTTCACCCCTTAGAACTATGTACTTATTGCTTTATTATACGCTTCCAAATTGATGATATGTATGTGGATGCTATGAGGCTTGTTGGGAGACTCTTGGGTTCCCATTCGCGATGTTACTCCTAGGCCCTAGTCCCAAATCATGACAAGCTTGGTATCAGAGCACTAGGTTTATAAATGATCCTTGAAGTCCACCATGTCGTGCTGATTAGAGTCTTATTCATCGGTATGAAATACTCCAGACCTATGAGAAAGAGTCTATGATGGAATTTTAGGAATTGTCTCATTTCTAAATTTCTAATGTCATGCTATGAAACATGTCTCAAAACTTCCTAACATTGATAATGTCTTTGATACCTTATAGAAGATGCCTCTAAGAAGAGCCCCTGTACCGAAAATAGCCCTAGTAAATAAGGACCAAGTCCCTCAAGAGCCTACAGGAGAGTCGGTTACTCAAGATGAATTCTGAATTACCTTTGCCATGGTTTCCCAAGTGGTGGAAAACTAGGATAGGCAGGGCAATCCTCCTCCATATGCTCCCACTACGGCTGCTAGAGCGAGAGAGATTTTACCCGGATGAATCCTCTGATGTTTTATGGGTCAAAAGTCGATGAGAATGCTCAAGAATTGATTGATGAACTCTCTAAAGTTTTGATTATTATAGCGATAACATCAGAAAAGAAAGCTGAACTAAGATGATGGAGTTTATGAACCTCAAAAAATATTCCATGAGTCTGATATGCTTCATGATGCTCCTCCCAAAAGGGAAATAGGCTTTGGAATAGACCTCCTTCCCCATACATAACCCATTTTAATTCCCCCTTGTTGTATGGCACCGACGAAGTTGAAAAAAGACTATTCCCTTAGAGTATGCAGTGATTAACAACAAGTTAACAAGGTCACCATAAAGAACAAGTACCCTTTTCAAAGGATTGATAACATACTTGATCAACTACAAGGGGCTAGTCTCTTTTATAAGATTGATCTTTAGTCTAGATATCACCAAGTGAGAGTGAGGGAGTGTCATATTCCCAAGACAGTTTTACAAACTAGATATGGGCACTTAGAGTTTGTGGTAATGTCTTCTGGCCAAATAATGCACCGACCATATCTACGGATCTCATGAATAGGGTCTTTAAACCCTACCTCGACATATTTGTTATGGTATTTATTGATGATATATTGATTTATTCCGTGCGTGAGGAAGAACATGTGAATCACTTGAGGGTGGTGTTGCCAATTTTGAGAAATGAGAGGTTGTTTGCTAAATATGAAACGTGTGAATTTTTATTGAAAAAGGTTGCTTTTCTAGGGCACGTGATGTCGAGTGATGGCATTAAGATGGATCCTAATAAGGCAGAGGTGATAAGAAATTGGACTAGGCCCTTGACTCAGATAGATATTAGGAGTTTCTTGGGTTTGGCGGGTTACTACCAGAGGTTTGTAAATGGTTTCTCTTCTATTGCTTCCCATATGATAAAGTTGACCCAAAAGAAGGCAAAATTTCGTTGGACTGATAAATATGAAAAGAGTTTTCAAACCTTGAAAGACAAGCTTATTTTCGCTCCTATTTTGGCCTTACCAGAAGGGTTAAAAGAGTTTGTTGTTTATTGTGATGACTCAATAATTGGTTTGGGGTATATTTGGTACAAATTGGCAAGGTTATAGCATATACCTCTAGACAACTTAAGGTGCATAAGCAAAATTATCCCACCCATGATCCTGAATTGGTGGTCGTGGTGTTTGCTTTAAATATTTGGCCTCATTATTAGTATAGGGTTCATGTAGATGTGTTTAGTCCTACCCATGGTCTTGAATTGACGGCCGTAGTGTTTGCTTTGAAAATTTGTATAGGGTTCATGTAGATGTGTTTAGCAACCACAAGAGTCTCCAATATGTGTTCACACAAAAAGATCTTAACTTGAGACAAAGAAGGTGGTTAGAACTCCCTAAGGATTATGAAATGAGTTTGAATTATCATCTTGGCAAAGCTAAGGTTCTGGTCGATGCTTTAAGTGGAGTGTCGATGGGTAGTCTAGCTCATATTAGTCATGGTAACAAGGAGGTGGCTTGAGAAATTCACTTGTTGGCTAGGTTGGGGGTTGGGTTGGATGAATTTGAAAATGGTAGTATAGTAGTGGTTGATAGTTCTAAATCTTCTTTGATTGAGCAAGTCAAGTCAAAACAAGACCTTGACCCCGCCTTGCTAGAGTTGAAGTCTTTGGTGAAGGATGGTAAAGTAGAGGTTTTCTCCAAAGGCAGAGATGATATCCTTAGGTACCAAGGTAGGTTGTGTGTGCCCAATATTGATGACTTGAGGGAGTTGATTATGAATGAGGCCTATAATTCACCCTATTATATTCACCCTGGTTCCACAATAAGGTACAGAGACAGGAAGGACGTATATTGGTTTGGTGGTATAAAGAGGGATATTGCCATGTTCATAGCCAGGTGTTATAATTGTCAACTAGTGAAAGTCGAACAACAAAGTCGGCTCACTTTCTATCAGTCAAAATGACTTATGGTGTTGATGATTACGCCAAGTTGTACATTGATGAGTTGGTTAGATTGTATGGGGTACCCTTGTCTATCATTTTGGATTGTGGTGCTCAGTTCACTTCTTATATTTGGAGATCTTTCCAAAAAGGTCAAGCTTAGCACAACTTTTCATCCTTAAATGGATGGCTATCCAAGTCAAGAGGACTATCCAAACTATTGAGGATATGCTTAAAGCTTGTGTTTTAGAGTTTAAGGGTAGTTGGGATAAACATCTTCCACTTATTGAGTTTGCCTACAACAATAACTAATGCTCTTGTATAGTGTTTTAGAGTTTAAGGGTAGGTGGGGTAAACATCTTCCACTTATTGAGTTTGCTTACAACAATAGCTACCACTCAAGCATTGTCATGACTCCTTTTGAAGCTTTATATGGTAGGTGTTGTAGATCCCCGATCGGGTGGTTTGATGTTGGGGAGAAGGCTTTGTTAGGCCCCGACTTGGTCATGGAAGCTTTGGAGAAGGTGAGGTTGATAAGGGAGAGATTGAAGATGACTCAAAATAGAAAAAGTCATACTCTGATCTGAGGAGAAGAGATCTTGAGTTTAATATGAACGATTGGGTTTACTTGAAGGTCTCATCCATGAAGGGTGTGGTCCAGTTTGCCAAGAAAGGTAAATTATAACCAGGGTTTTTGGGACCATATAGAACTTTGAGGAGGGTTGAAAAGGTTGCATATGAATTGGAGTTGGCTATGGAGATGAATACGGTTCATCCGTTCTTCCATGTATTAATGTTGAGGAGATATGTTGGTGACCTAAGTGCTATCATGCCCTTAGAGGTTGTAGGTGTTATGAATGACAACTTGACCTATAAGGATCTCCTGGTGGAGATATTGGATAGAAAAGTGAAAAGGTTAAGAAACAAAGATGTAACGTCTGTCAAGGTCCTTTAGAGGAATCAACAAGTTGAAAGTAATACATGGGAAGCCAAGGTGGACACGAAAAATCGATACCCATATCTCTTCTACTCCACTCAAGCTGAAAGGAATAAATTAAGTCTCACTTGTGATTTCAAGTTTTAAATTTCAGCCCTCATGTCATTTTCCATGCATTCATGTTCATGGTAACAAATTTATGATGATTTTTGACATTCATGTTAGGACCTTTTGAAATTGATGTTCAAATGCATTTGTTGCATTCTTATTAGGATGAAATCTTCATAATTACTTCTCTTACGCATGTTTCTTTGACATTAAGGGATGAATGTTCCCAAAGGGGAGATATTGAAACACCCCTAATGTGCTTCGGAATGCCCAGAATCATAATTTGCTTATATCTCAAAATATGTGCATGATTTTGGAAATCTGACTTCTATTCTTGATCATGGGGAAAAATAGAGTGGGACATGGGCATAACCAAGATTTTACAAGACCCATACCAAAAAATAATTTTTGCAAATTTTTTGATTTCCAATGTCTGTCAGCGCCCATGCTGCGACACATCTGGGACACAGACTAGTGTAATTTATCAGGAGCGTTTGGTGGCGCGATGCGGACCAGTGTAAAATTTTTCTTCCTTTTTGTATTTCGTCCAAGGGCAACGTGGTAATAGTCCCATGCCCATTTAAATGTGAAATCTTCCATACTTAGCCATTTTTCAACTCTATAACTCACAAAACCCTCTCTAAAACCTCTCCAAGACTCTATCAAATCTCTCATTCAAATTCAAGTATTTCATAGCCATTTTGCAACGCTATAACTCACAAAACCCTCTCTAAAACCTCTCCAAGACTCTATCAAATCTCTCATTCAAATTCAAGTATTTCAAGCTCAATTTTGTAACTCAAGAATCCATCTCAAGCTTCAAGTTTCCCCCAACTCAATTTTATGAAAAATCCAAGTTTAAGGTATGTCGGTCTTCATCCATGGGTTCTTTCACCCATGGATCCCAAACCTCTCTCTTTATGAAAATTGCACGATTTCAAGTTGTATTACATATGGGTATCTTTTATTATGAAATATGAACATAAATTATTTTGGGGTCTTATCAAGTATTAATTGATTGGGCATGAGTATCTACTTCAAGATTATTCCATGAATTGATGTTGTCTATTGAGACTATGCATAATTTGAGCTGTGAAACTATGAACTATTATGAGCTTTTGTGATGGATTTCATGATATACTAAATGAGGGTTTTACTACAATATTGGTGGGTTGATTTGCATTGAGCTTACTCATCTTGTTTTACTCTTGAATTTCATGATTTTGAACGAGTATCATAAACCACCATGTGTTTAATATAATCAGATGACAAGAATTCTCATGTTATTGATGAACTAATACATGATTTACATGTCAAGTGATTTCATGATGATTAAGGGCTTTCAAGCATGTATTGAATTCATGAAACCTATTAGCGATTTTACAAGTATCAAGTTGAGCCCAATTTCATGATTTTTTCCTCTTGTGAGTCATTCATGTCAAAGCAAGGGATCATGTATGATTATTGATACTCTCATATTTCAAATTAGGGTTACTAGTAGAGGTCAAGTATGTTTATGAGCTACTCATGTCATGTAATCATTTCTCTTACAAGTTACCCATATTATTAATAAAGTATGATTATTTCAAGTATTCCATGGGATTAGACTTAGCACCGATTGAGACTTAAGATTGGGGCTTGACTCTAGGGGTCCTTTTATAAAGTCTTAATCTCTAAAATATGCATCACCATACGATTATATAATTACCCTTGCTAGAATAGTGGATCCATCTAGTTCATGTTGATCATGTTTTATTTTCCTAGGCAGGTAGACTACATTTCCCCGGGGGGTATAATACCCGGTCACCTGTACCGAGGAGGTGTCATGCTATGGATTCCAAGTTGTAGCTGCTTGGTCTATGTTGGTTGAGGCCTCTTCCTAGCAACTATACGAGTACCCACAAATGGACCTTCTTGCCTTTGACCTTGACCAGCAAGTATACGAGTCAATAACTGGACCACATTCCTCAAATCATGCTTTGTAGTATTAAAAGGAGGTTCTTGACGTGTTGTTGCCCTCCTTAGCTCTTATGGAATGGAGGAGTTGAGGAACTCCATGAAAAAGACTCATCTAGAATCTCACTTTGATTAGGTCAAGCTTGTGATTGGCTAGTCTCTTCTAAAAAATCTATTTACTTACCTGTACTTCTTCTCCATGTCTTGGGCATTATATGCTATATATATAAAACAAACAATTTAGGGGTTAGATATGATACACCTACGATAATGGCTCTATCAATCTAGGAAATAAAATAAAAGAGGAAACTCTTAAATGTGCTATAGCCTCATGTTTATAGATGTGGTGCATAACACACCTATAGGCAAAAGTGGTATCAAAGTAGGTCATCCTAGGGAATCTACAAAGCCGTGTCTATGTAGAGTCTTACTTATGGGTATGTTGTGCACCGCATCTATAAACATGAGTTTACATGACATTAAAGAATTACCTCATTTATTACATTTCCTAGATCATGTCATAGATCCATTATCATAGGTGGATCATATCTAACCCCAAAATTATTTATATTATACATAGCAAAAGATGCCTATCACAAGGAGAAGAAGTATGGGTGAGCAAACACATTTGGGAGAAGGGACCAGCCAATCACGAGCTAAACCTAATTAAACTAAGATTCCAGATGAGTCTTTATCACAAAGTTCCCTAACTCCTCCACTCCATAAGAGCTAAGGAGGGTTGTAGCACCTCAAGGGCTTCTTTTTAATACTATATAACATGATTTGAGGAATGTGGTCAAGTTATTGACTCGTATAGTTATTAGTCAAGGTCAAAAGCAAGAAGATCCAGGGCTACTAGCACTCAGATACATGACTTTCTTAGTTTATACCCTTCTTCATGCACTAGGTCAGATCCTAAAGAGGATCTACAAGAATTTCTTGATAATCCAATAAACCTTGGGTTTTATAAATGTAAGCAGTATAGAAGCAACTGATTTAGCAACATATAGATTAAAAGGTATGGCTATATTGTGGGATGAAGCGTGGAAGCAATCCAAGGGTATAGATAGACCTCTATTTATTTTGAAGGAGTTCAAAAGGGAATTTCTTGGCCACTATCTACAATTAGAGATTTGAGAGGCCAATGCAGATCAATTCTTAAGTCTACACCAAGGAGTTATGAGTCTAAGAGATTATAGTCTCCAATTGAACTCCATAGCCAGGTATGCTCCTAATGTTGTTACTACTGTAGAGGATCGAGTTAATCGATACATAGATAGATTAGATCTTAACCTAGTTAGAGATTGTATCATTGCTTCTGTGAGTAAAGACATAGATACATCAAGGATTCAAGCTTTTGCACAAATGTTAGAGGATTAATGGCAAAGATGAAGGATATATGAGTCGAAAAGAGCACAATCCAAGAGGGCTAGATAAATGGGATAGTTTACACCATCCTAAGGTGAGTTTAGGCCTCAATTTTCTAGTATACCATCCAGGAATCATTTCCATACTTTAAAGGTAGTACTTCACCTTTATATCAAGGGTCTAAGGGCAATCAGTTAGGGCAAAAAAGTGAAATCCAAGGTGTACAGGTAGTGTAGTAAAAAGAGTAAGGGAGTATGAGCCAAATAAGACCTCCTAGATAGGCTTGTCAGCAATATAGTAGGACTAATCTAAGTGCATCTCTATTTGGAATAGATTTTGTTTTTGGTATGGTACACTGGATCATATGATGAGAAACTATCCTTAATGAGGTATGAGTGGTATGGCGCAATCTACTAGACTTGTTGTTGCATCATCATTGATAGTGTTTTTGTTAGGTAGCGGTTCATAGTTGCCTGCATGTCATGGTAGGGGTGCTAGAGGAACAGCTAGTTCTAGTAAAGTTCAAAATAGCATGAATGCTTTTGGAGATCAACAAAATTTTGTGGCTTCCCTTGAAGTGGTTATAGGTACATTGTCTATTTTTCACATATTGTAATATGCACATTTAGTACAAGTTATTTGTTGGTTCTCTCGAGCCTTTGGGGCATCGAGTGCTTTTCCATCTTGTAATGCCACACATGTGCTTCAGAATTCCCCATGATCATAATTCCATATATCTCAAATCTGTGCATGATTTTGAGAATCCAACTTCATATTCTCGATCAGGGGGCAAAATTGAGTAGGAAATGGGTATAACCCAGATTTTAGAAGACTCATAGCGAAAATAATTTTTGCTAATTTTTTATTTCCAATGGTTATCCGCGCCTAAGGTGCGACATGCCTGGGGTGTGCCACTATGTAATTATAAGTTCATGTCTAGTATGCAATGTGCCAGGGGCATGGACCAATGTATTATTTTTCATGGTTTTTCTGTTTCGGCCAAGGGCATAGGGGTCATAGCCCCATGCCCAGTTAAACATGAAATCACCCATACTTAGCCATTTTTCAACTCTATAACTCATAAAACCCTCTTTAAAACCACTCTAAGACTCTATCAAATTCTTTCATTCAAATCTAAGAAATTCAAGTTAAACTTTGGGACTCAAGGATTCATTTCAGGATCTAAAACTAGTTCAAGTTCACTTCAAGGAATTCAGGATTTAAGGTATGTGGATTTCATCCATTGGGTCCTTTCACCAATGGTGACCAACCTTCCTTTTTATACAAATTGCATGTTTTCAACTGGTATTACCTATGGGTATCTCTTATTATGGATTATGAATATAAATCATGTTGGGCTTTTACTAAGTATTGATTGAAACTATAAATTATCAAAAGCTTTTGTAATGGATTTCAAGGTAACCTACATAAGGGTTTTTACTATATTTTGGTGGGTTGATTTGCATTTAGTTTACTCATCGTGCTTCACTCTTGAATTGCATAATTTTTAACAAGTATCATGAACCCACCATGTACTTGATAAAATGACATGACAAGAATTCTTAAGTTGTTGATGATCTTTTACATGATTTAGAAGTCAAGTGACTTCATGATGATTAAGGGCTTTCAAGCATGTATTGAATTCATGAAAAGTATCTATGATTTTACAAGTATCAAGTGAAGCCCTTTTTTAAGATTTAAGCTCTTGTGAGCCATTCATGTTAAAGCAAGGGTTCATGTATGATTATAATCTACTGTCATGTTCAAGTTAGGCTCACTATTAGAGGTCAAGCATGTTTATGAGCTACTCAAGTCATGTTCTTACAAGCTATTCCTGTTATGATTAAAGTATGATTATTTCAAATATTCTGTGGGATTTGACTTAGCACCAATTCAGGCTTAAGATACAGGCTAGACTAAAGGTGTCCTTGTATAAAGTCTTTATCTCTAAACTATATCCCACCATAGGATTATGATTATTACCCTTTCTATAATAGTAGATCTATCTACTTCATGTTATCATGTTTGATTTACCTTGGCAATTAGACTACACTTTGCCTTGGGGTGTCATGCCTGGTCATCTGAACCAAGGGGGTGTCAGTCCTCGGAGTCCAAGTTGTAGCTGCTTGGTCTATGCCGGTTGAGGTCACTTCCTATAAATGTATAATTGGTGGGTGCCTAATGCTTGTTCAAAATCATGCAATTCAAGAGTGAAATATTATGAGGAAACTCAATGTAAATCATCCCACCAACATATAGTAAAACCCTCAAGTAGGATACCTTGAAATCCATCATCAAATATATAATAGATCATAGTTCATAGCTTATAGCTCAAAACATGCATAGTCTCAATAGACAAAATTAATTTATGGTATAAGCTTGAAATAAAAAGACATACATAATCAATCAACATTGTTTAAGCCCCAACCTAATTTATAATCAAAATCCATAATGAGAGATACCCATAGATTATACGACTTGAAAATATGCAACATTCATAAAAAGGATGATTGGGCTCCATGGGTGAAAGGACCTAATGGATGAAACCCACATACCTAAATTTGGGGATTCCTTGATGTAAACTTTGAAGGAAGCTTACAGCTAGGATTGAGTTCTTGAGATCCAATGTGAGCTTTAAATCCTTGGATTTGGGTGGCAATTTTGATAAAGTGTTGGAGATGTTTTAGAGAGGGTTTTTGAGTGATATAGAGTCGAAAAATGGTAAAGTATGGGTGTTTTCGCGCATAAGTCCTCCTCATAGGTCAAATTATCTTCTACAACACCCACAACATCCAAGGTTACCATAGCACATGGGTCACCCACACACTTTCTAAACATGGACACATGGAAGACCGAATGAACCATATTCATCTCCATAGGTAACTCCAACTCATATGCAACCTTACCCACTTTCCATAAAACTTTATGAGGACCCACAAACCTTGGGCTCAATTTCCCTTTCTTGCAAAACTGAACCACACCCTTCATGGGTGAGACTTTTAAGTAAACCAAAGCACCAATCTTAAACTCAAGATCTCTTCTCCTCATATTGGAGTAGGACCTTTGTCTACTTTAGGCTGTTTTCAACCTCTCCCTTATCAATCTCACCTTCTCCGAGGCTTCCATGACCAAATCCACACCTATCAAAGCCATTTCCCCGACTTCAAACCACCTAATGGGGGATCTACAATGCCTACCATAAAGAGTTTCAAAATGAGCCATATAAATGCTTGAGTGGTAACTATTGTTGTAAGCAAATTCAATGAGTTGAAGATGTTCATTCCAACTACCCATAAGCTAAAAAACACAAGCTCTAAGAATATCCTCAAGAGGTTGGATAGTCCTCTTGGCTTGACCATCCGTTTGAAGATGAAAAGTCGTGCTAAGCATAATCTTAGTACCAAGACCTCTTTGGAACTCCAAAAGTGAGAAGTGTATTAAGCACCATGATCTGGAATGATACACAAAGGCACCCCATTTAATCTAACCAACTCATATATACACAACTTGGCATAATGTTCGGCACAATAAGTGGTTTTCACTGGTAAGAAGTGAGCCAACTTTGTGATTATATCTGTAACAATCCATATAGTGTCAAAATGTTTCCTAGTCTTAGGCAACCCAACCAATAAATCCATGTTGATCTCCTCTCACTTCCAAGTAGGAATCTCTATATATTGGGCTAGGCCACTTGACCTTTGATGTTTGCTTTTCACTTTGTTAGCAATCGTGACATCTGGATATGAACTTGGCAATGTCCCTCTTTATACCACCCCAACAATACACCTCCCTCAAGTTTCTATACAACTTTGTAGAACAAGGGTGAATGGAGTAGGATAAATTATAGGCCTCCTTCACTATCAATTATCTCAAGTCATCCACATTTGTCACACACAATATACCTTGGTACCTAAGGGCACCATCTCCCCCTTGGGAGAAAATCTTTGCTTTACCATCTCTCACTAAGGCCTTCAACTCTAGCAAGGTGGGGTCAAGAACTTGTTTTGCCTTTATCCCCTACATAACACCACCATTATCAACTTATTTCAATCTAACCCCTAACCGAGAAAACCAGTAAACCTCTCTAGCCACCTATTTGCCACCAGCATCAATATGAGTTAGACTACCCATAGACACCCTACTTAGAGCATCAACCACACCATTAGTTTTGCCGTGGTGATAATGCACACTTATATCATAATCTTTAAGGAGCTCTAACCATATTCTTTGTCTCAAGTTAAGATCTTTTTGGGTGAACACATTTTTCATATTTAGCATATAACCTCTCCTCCCTCAAGATTTGCAACACCACCCTCAAGTGATTCACATGTCCCTCCTTACTGTGAGAATAAATCAAGATATCATCAATAAAAACTACCACAAAAAAGTCAAGGTAGGGTTAAAGACGCTATTCATGAGATTCATAAATATACCTAGTGTATTAGTCAACCCAAAGGACATAACCACAAACTCAAAGTGCCCATAGCTAGTCCAAAAAGCCATTTTGGGAATGTCACACTGCCTCACTTCACTTGGTGATATTCAAACTGAATATCAATCTTAGAAAAGTGACTAGCCCCTTAATATTAATCAAAAAGGTCATCAATCCTTGGTAGAGGATACTTGTTCTTTATGGTGATTCAATTAAGTTTCCGGTAATCAATACACATTTTAAGAGAGCCATCTTTTTTCTTCAAAAATAACATGGATAGACTTTAGGCGATGTTTGATGGCTATGAAAAGGAATTGGCCAGTATGAAGGATAGGGTGATAGCTATGCACAAGGTGTTGGGAGTGAAGGCTCATCAACTATAAATGATGATATTACTTACTTGAAAAAGGAGATGGAATCTATCCCGTTGATAGATTTAAGTGCTTTTAGAGACAAGTTAGAGAATCTACCCAAGGTGGACATGACTATAGTTTCTGATGATGTGATAAATATGGATGTTTTGGTAAAGGCAGTGAAGAAATCAAGGCAGCAAGCACATCAAAAACTAATGAAAAAGCGATGAAAGTGGATCATCGCAAAGAGGAGCACAAGAAGTTAGCATGGATAGAATAACAAATCATTGAAACTGTGAAAAAAGTATCTCTTCAAGCCATGTCTATAATAGGCACATCCGGTGTATATGTGCCCGAGCCCGAGAAGCCATTGATTGATCTTGAAAGTAGATTGTTAGATGAGGGCATTGATAACCCCAAGGCCACTTCTTTAGCTCCATTACCACCACAACAGGGTTTATGTTTGATTTCTATTGTTCCATGGACGTTAAGGACAATGCTTTTTAATTAGGAGGGGGTGAGAATGTGGATTTCACTATCTCTATAGTTGATAATGATTACCCCATGTTTTTGTTATGGTTTGATGAGACAATGATATTTATTTTGATTTTATTAATGAATGTTTTGACAATTTAATATTTTTCATTTGTAAATAAGTTTAATTTGTAATTTGGATTATAATAGAGTAGTATTTATTTTGATATTTTAATTTTCATCCTTTTGAGTTGAATGGATGACTGATTGCAAATGATGCCCTTGAATTTTTACAAACCCTATGCATATGCGATAAGTCATTCTAAGGCAGATATTGTGTCTCTAGTCCTTAGAAATCTGAGCATACATGTTCCATATCTTTGATTCGAATGGTGCCATGGACAAGAAGCATGTACTCACATACTAATTAGTCCTTTTCTATATTAATCAATCAATGTATGGATTTGATGCATCCTGAGTTGACTATGTGAGTGACTAAGCTTTGATATGTGATGACTGAAAGTTGTGACTATGCCATTGTTTAAATGCGAATTCATTTTTCCATTGTGAGGTTAGGAATTTTATTGAAACACATATTTTGCAACATCTAGAACTAGACTGGTTGCTTTTGAGGATTGATTTGGTTGATTTCGGATTAGGAAAAGACCATAGGCCTTCTTTGGTTCCATTGAGTCCACTTTGACTGGATTGACCTCTATTAACAATGAATTGAGTCCTTAGTGAAGCCCCTTTGTGCCTTGATCCTTTCTTTGGCAACCATGTATCATTGAATTGTATTTGTGAAAAACAATTCCTTCATGCTCCTTAGCAATCCATCCATGATGTTGAAATGAGCAAAGCGATGGCCAAAGGCTAGAGTTGGAGATGTTTGTAGAAAGAGGAGGTTGTCTATGGAAGAGTTGAGGAAAGACAAAAAAAAAGATGGAAAGGTGAAAAGCCCTAGAAATGATGAATGCAAGAAAAATGTTGAAAATGCTGGAAAAAAGTTGAACTAAAAAAGAATTACTAGGAAACGAGGACCCTCCAAATTTGTGAAAGATAGTGTAAAAAGGAGAGACACTTAGGATGAAGGATCAAAATCAAAAGAGGTTTAAAAAGAAGAAGAAAATAAGAGGTCCAAAAGGATCCTTAAACATGAAAATAATGTATAGATTTTAAGGAGGGATAAGGCACTACTATCTATATTTATCCTACCCAAACTTAACCCTATGTTACAACCTTTTCAATGTCCTTTGGGATCCTAATTTGGAAGAAAGTCAAATGATCTCCAGTCGAGAATAAGGGAAAGCCTATAAGTTGAAGCTTACTTGTTAATTATTAATTGGAAGAGTGAGTGTTGAAGATATCCTTTGAAAATATTGTCATAATCTTTTATGATCAGGATATTCTTTGGCATAAGGGCAAATGGTGATGCCTTTAGTCCATGATTAAAAGTTACATGAACAATTATGAGTGTAGCCAAATTTTGATTACTCCTTAGTCATCTCTTGGGGCTTCAAAATCACATAAGTAGTTTGTGAAATTTCTATAGTGGATGAAAAAGGTGGAATTGTATGTATTTCTTCTTGTGGCACTATTTCCATGCTTTGGAATTAGATTGTTTTGAATTTTGATTTGCTTGAGGGCAAGCATAGGCTTTAGTTGGCGTTCTTGATGATTCAATATTTTCAGACTTATTTTGGACCTAGTTTGCAAGGAAATATTATCTTCGATGTGCTATTATTTCCAATATCTAACTAATATGCATGTGTTGTGTTAGGAAATGGAACTAAAAGTGAACAAATGAACAATACTTGATAAATTTTGGGAAAGGAGTAAAACTGTCAAAAAGGCACATAGAAGTGGTATCACCTACATATTCGGCGATCCGCCAATCACTCAAATGGAGCGCCTAGCATTGCAACAACTAAAATTCAAGCCTAAGTTAAGAAGGTAGATAGGATTAATGTTGCCAAACTTATTTGACATACTTTCAAATTTTCAAGAAACTGGCTAATGTTGCAGGGCTCAGAGCACCAAAAATCATGACAGAAAGGCGATGAGAAAGGAACTTTTGTGAATCACTGAACTATCTTAGCGAAGTGAACAACTATCACCTAATGTTGCAGAGAAATAACCCTTTAAGGGGATGTAGATGAAAGTGGTCAAATGTACATCTGGAGCATTGTTGGAGTGCTTGGCGATGGCCAGCCTAGATCACCTAATGTCAAATCAGTGCACACTCACTTATTCTTTTGCACGGACTATCTAAGAAATTAGGAAGAGGACATTATACATATCATTCTTCTTAGTTTTACAAAAAGAGTAGTAGTACATATAACTTTTTTTCCTCTAGATTACAAAAGGGTGATAGGGTTTCAAACTTTTGGGAAGCAAAGTTTGGGGACATTTGTTAGTGTGAATCAGCTTTTCTCTTTTCAATCTTGTTATTCATGACTTCAGATGCTATATTTGGTATTGAATCTCTAATTTCTAGCATGAGTGGCTAAAACCACCTTTTGGGTGAGTGTAAATAATATGGGTGTTTTATTTATGTATTGGGTCTTTGATATCTTGAGTTTATTGTTGTTGATTTGAGTGAATTTACATTCATTTCTATGTTTAATCTATAATTTCAAAGTTGCAAATTTGGGGTTTAATTTAGATCTCTAATTATTAATTTAACCGGAGTGATTAGACTGTGAAATGGATGTATTCATTGGAAAACTTTTGGGATTTTAGTTGAAAGTCATAACTATGGATTCAATGGATATGGTTTTAGGGGTTTTGTAGAGACTTCTTAGACTAAGTATGTCCTCGGCGGCCCACGTATGATATCGTAATTGAATCATATAAAATACTCATGTGTTTTAACTGAGCATGTGTTACAAGAAATGTAGCATATCCACTTATTATTAACTCTATTGTTCAAATATTTAGACCCAGCTAGTTGATCGATTCCCTTATTTGCACATCCCTAACATCTCCCGTAATATGTTGATCAATTTGCTAATTAGATATTATGCGGTTAAATCCTAATTTTAATTATTATAACCCTTGGAACTTAGTCTAATACACCACTTCAAATCGTGAACTACTATTCCCTATGGAATATAACCCATACTAAAATGTTGGGTAATATGTTGGTGATGACCGTCCCAGTTTCCTTTGAGTAGCTTGATTGAGCGATAACAATAATGGTGCCATTGTCGGGGAATGGTGCCAATTCATGACCAAAGATTTTGTTGAACTTTGTTCTTGTAGTTAAACTGAGGCTTTTCCCTTTTTCTATAACTAGAGAAGCCGTGAAATGGTTGATTGAGCTCCCCTAGGGTTCAATTACATCATGGGAAAACTTATAAAATCAATTCCTTGAAAGATTCTTCCCTCCTTCGCGAATGATGAATCTACAATGGAGCATAGAAAATTTTATAAGGGTAGATGATGAACAATTATATGAAGCTTAGTAGTGATTTCAAAAACTTTTGCTTTAGTTCCCAACTCATGAGATCTTGGATCATTTGATGTTGGAATACTTCTATGTGAGTTTAAGTGTTGTCTATAAGAGTGTGGCTGATCGATTAGTTCGAGAAGGGCTTACGAAGCAAATGTTTGTTGTTGTAGCTGAGTTGCTAGATAAAACAGTCAAAATAAGCAAGGGGTGATACACCAAAGATTATTATCCTTCTTCTACAAAAAGGAGAGTATCTAGAGAGCAGTTGGCTAAAGAGAACTAGCAAGATGAGATAATGGAAAGAATGATGAAGCAGTTGAATCTTATAACACAACATGTAGTTGTTGCACAACGAGTTAATATTGTGCAAGCTACAAGTAACTTACCCTATGAATATGAGTCAAGTGAGAATGTTCATGAAGAAGAAGTGTGTTTCATTGGGAGTCAAGTATTAGATTCTTGGTCGGCCTTTCAATGGTCACTCAAGAATCAAGGTCTAAACATTGGAAGTGGTTGGGCTGATGACAGGTAGATGAACCAATCTTGAGTTGTCGTGGTGAAAAACTAGAGGGGGGTTATCTCATTTTACCCAAACACATGCTAATAACCAATAAACAGTGTGTCAAGTTAGATAAGTCACAGGTTAAGAAGATTCTTGCTCAGATTTTAAACAAGGAGGAAGCTTTAGATAATGTGCTGGATTAGATAAAATTGGACTTCTTCCAATTAAATCAAAGGGTGTCATCTATTGCAATTTTTATCAAATCTTGGATGGTCATTTAGAATTGCTTTCAGCCAAACTACATAACCAAACAAAGACCAATGATTAGCTATACATGGCTATTACTACTGGAAATGGCAAAGTTCTTGAATCTGGTATGGAGTCCAAAACCCTTTTAATTGGGGAAAGCTAGGAGTGTAGCACAAAAAATATGACAAAAAAGAATGAGGGCAACATCACTCTTTGTAAACCAGGGAGTGCATATAGTACCAAAGATAGGGGTAGATTAAGAAAGGCTGAAGAAGTATTGGCTGAGAAAGTAGCTACTCCTCAACAGCTTTCCACGAGAGCTCCAACTTTGCCATAATGGCAAGAAAAGAGGGTGAAAAAGCAAAATTTCAGAAAAAAATTTCATCTTCAATTACTTGACAATTAAGATTCCATTGGTCAAGGCTCTCACCAAATTGCTAGCATATGCACAATATATGAAGAAGTTAATGACTAAATATAGTGCCCTAGAGTGTGAAATGATCAAGCTTTCGTACAGTTGTAGTGTTATTTTAACAAGACATGTGGCTGCTAAGAGAGATGATTTGGGTGCATTCACAATACCCTGAACTATCAAAATATGTTAGTTTCGTAGTGTCCTATGTGATTTGAGGGGTCTAGTATAATTTTTATGCCTTTGATGGTGAAACAACCTAATAAGTGCCTGAAAATATGCCTCAGAATGTCTAGAAAATTCCATATATCTCACAATTCATGCATTATTTTGAAAATCTGACTTCATATTCTTGTTCAAGGGGTCAAATTTAGGGGGAGAAGGGTCTAAACCCTGATTTTAGAGCAACCATAGCAAAAGTTGGAAATTGCAAAAATGTAATTTCCAGTAAGGTTTACGCGACACTGATGCGACGTGCCAGTGTGTAATTTTGAACATTTTTCTCTTTTTGGGTCCAAAGCTTTTGGTCTTGGGCCCAAGGGTCCCCATGTGTGAAAATACCTATACTTAGCCTTATTACACCCTCACATCATCCTAAACATTCTCCAATACTTATTCAAACACTTGGACTAATATTTCTCTCAAGATTCAAGTCCCAAAACCCTCATCCAGATTTCAAGGTTCTCTTTCCATCTTCAAGTCTCCATCCCCAATCTTCATCAAGTTCATCTCCAAAGCTAAGGTATATGGTGTTGAACCATTGGGTCCTTCCACCCATGGTGCCTAAACTTTATTTTTACTTAAATTACATGATTTAAAGTTGATTTTACGTATGGGCTTTGTATTATGCATGTCTTATGAGTTGAATAGTGTTATGATAATTATATGATGATGAAACGATGATAGAATGATGATGAATCAATGGTATGCATATGATGTATAATGATGAGAGGAAATATAGGTATATGATGACCTTGTGATAATGAAAGTAAGTTATATATATGTTGAATTCATGAAAGGTATCTATGATGTTGCAAGTCAATCATCTTGTTGAGAGGGAGCCAAGTCTCAATCATCTTGTTCAAAGGGTGCCAAGTCTCAATCATCTTGTTGAGAGGGTCCCTAGTACCAATCACCTTGACCAAGGGGTGCCAAGCCTCAGTTGTATTGTTGAGGGGTACCAAGCCTCAATAACCTTGATGAGGGGGTCTCAAGCCTTTGTTACCTTGTTAAGGGGGTATCAAGCCTCAATCACCATTCATGGAATGGTGTGCCTTTGATTTGGGAAGTAGCTCACTTGGTCTATGATGATGGTCTATTCCTATGCATGCTCTAATTCTATGTAAACGTATGATTCACTAACATGTTTTACTTCAAGCATCACTCATACATGTCATATTGATAGTATGTTATCCATTGTCTATGTTTATGCATTTTATCTATGATGTCTATCTCTTGTTGCATTGCATCCCACATACTTAGTACATTCAAATGTACTAACGCATACTCTATGCCTACATGATATTACCATGTGGGAACCGGAGCGCCATTTGGTCACCATCCTCCTCCACGTGGCTAGTGATATCCAATCAAGCTAGTTGGTGAATCCTCATGTTCAAGGGCATTATCTATGGTCTTATGCCATGTATTTAAGACTATCTTTCCTTTTGGTATACTCGACTATTAGAGTGAGCCCGGTTGTTTGTCTTGGCCTCTGCTATGTTCTATGTTAGAGTTGCTATTAAACCAAATATGTATTATGCTTGAGCTTTGACTCACTTATGATATACAAGCTATTTAAATATGATTCTCTCTCCCTTAGTCCAAATTTCCCTTATTATTGTTTCTTATGTCATTTTATCTTTACTTCCACGACCAAGGATGTGTAATGATATGCAAAGAGGCTTGTTTAGGGTTCCTTCAAGTTCCCTATTTGCAAATCATGACTAGGCCCTAGGCTTGGGTCATAACAAAGATGGTATTAGAGTACTAGGTTGAAAGATCCTAAGAGTCCAACACACCACATAGATTAGAGTCTTATTCATGGTTGTGTTGTACACCACAACTATGAGTAGGAGGCTATGAGATGTTTTAGGAAGAGTTTCCCTTCTTTATGTTCTATGTCATGCTATAGAGTTTTAGTGAGTTTTTCACCCTAATGATCTTCCTTGCTATGCTAGATCATGCCTAACACTCGAGGAAGAAGGGCCCGAACTCCCGAGGAGAATTTTACCAATGGCAAACTCCAGGATGCTCTTACTATGCCTGACCAAGTGGTGGCCAACCAAGTCAATCAACAGGCCTAAGCCCCTCATGCTACTATCCCGGGAGCTAGGGTAAAGGACTTTTTGGGGATGAATCCTCCGGTGCTCTATGGGTCAAAGGTGGACGAAGATCCAGAAGAGTTCATTAATGAGGTCTACCAGATCTTGAATGTCATGAGTGTTAGGCTGAATGAAAAGGCATCAAAGGTGGATGAAGATCCATAAGAGTTCATTGATGAGGTCTATAAAATTTTGAATACCATGGGTGTTGGGCTGAATTAAAAGGTGGAGTTAGTGGTGTACCAACTCAAAGGGGTAGCCCAAATATGGTATGATCAATGGAAGGGGAGAAGGGAAATGGTGATGTGGTGCTTTCGGAGAAGCTCAAATGGGCTTTCCTTAATCGATTTTTCCCTCTTGAGCTTAGGGTAGCTAAGTTGGTAGAGTGGAGGTTATCCCCAAGGGGGAGATTGTAGTTTGTGGCAACAAGTGGAATAGTTGTGTTTAAGGTTGACAAATGTGTTATGGTTGTGAGTCCTTTAGAGTGTAGATGAAGTTGGTAAGGCTGCATATTAATGGGATTTAACTAGGGATATGGATATGGTTCGTCCGGTTTTTCATGCTTATATATTGAGGGGAGACACTATGAGGGGATGTGTTGGTGACTCTAGTATTATAGAACAGTTTGAGGTTATGGGTATTATGAAGGGTATGTTGACTTATGAGGAGGTCCCGATGGGGGTTTTGGATGGATAAGTGGAGAAGTTTATTGATAATGATGTAGTGTTCTTTAAGGCCCTTCAGAAGAGTCGTCTATTCGTATGTGTCTCTCAGGGAACCAGAGTGGGCATGGAGGAGCAATATCTGTATCTCTTTCATTCTATTCAAGCTTATGATAACATGTCAAATCCTTTTTATGATTCTATGTCTCATGTTTCAGCCCCTATGTCATTCATATGCATTCACGTTTAAGTTGGCAAATTTATGATTATTTTACTCTTATGTTGAAATTTTTAAAATGGTGTTTTAAATGTATTACATTCTTGTTATGGCTGATTTGGTTATGATCATTGTTATCTTGTACGTCTCTTTTACATTCGGGGACAAATGTTCAAAAAGTATCCGAAAATGTGTCTTGGAATGCCCGGAATATTAAATTCCACCTTGCCAAATTCGCTTTCGGTTGCCATAGTTGTCAACAAGTCAAAGCCGAACATCAAAGGCCTGGTAGCCTAACCCAACACCAAGATCTTTCATATCAAAATGGCTTCTAAGAATATTTTTTTCTTCAACAATAGCCTTTATATTAGAGCCAAAGATCAATAAATCATCAACATAGAGACAAATAATAACATGTGAATAATTTCAACACTTATGATATATGTACTTATCACACTCAATTGTTTTAAAATCATTTCCAGCCATGCAGGAATCAGACTTTTCATGCCATTGTTTTGGTGCCTGTTTCAAGACATACAAGGATTTAGCAAGTTTACATACTTTGCTTTCTTGGCTTGCTTCAACAAAACCCTCGGATTGTTCCATATAAATCTCTTCATTTAGTTCTCCATTAAAAAAGGCAGTTTTTACAACTATTTGATGAATTTGCGAATAAAAAATTACAACCATAGCAATTAAAAGTCTAATAGATGTAATTCTAATTACCAGAGAAAAAGTGTCAAAAAACTCTAAGGCCTTCAAATTGCTTAAATCCTTTTGCAACTACTCTATCCTTGTATTTATCAATAGATCCATCCGATTTTAAATTTTTTTGTATGACTCATTTGCAACCAACTGTTTTACAACCCGATGGTAAATCACCCAACTTCCAAGTTTTATTAGAAATTAGTGATTTCTTTTCATCATTTACAACCTCTTTCCAGAAAATTGCATCATGTGAATATAAAACTTCTTTTAAAGTGAGAGGGTCATCTCCAACATTAAAAACATAAAATCAGGGCCAAAATTATCAATTTCTTTATTTTTCAAAGTAGATGTAGAAGAAGAACTAGGTAGTGACAAAATATTTTGTTCAACCCTTTGACCCCCCACCATTTTTAGAATAAAAAAAATATTTTCATGAAAAATAGCATCACCTGATTCAATAATAATCTTCAAGATTAAAAAATCTATAGGTTGTACTATTTGAAGTATAACAAAGCACAAGTAGAACCTTTCTTACCCAACTCTGTAATCTTGGCTAGACAACCCCAAACTCTTAGATATCCCAAGTTTGGCTTGTGACCTTTCCATAAATCAAAAGGTGTTAGTTTAGACTTTTTATGAGGCACACAATTTAATACATAATAAGTTGTCAAAATTGCTTCACCCCAAAAACTTAAAGATGCACTTGACTCAATAAGCATGGCATTAATCAATTCAACCAAAGTTCTATTTTTCCATTCCGCTACACCATTAAATGTAGGAGCATGAGGAGGAGGAGTTTCATGAATTACTCCCAATGATCTAACAAAAGAATTGAACTCATTTGACTCATATTCACGGCCTCTATCACTTCTAATTCTTTTTATTTTTCTTTCGAACTGATTTTCAACCTCATGGAGATAAACTTTAAAATACTCAAAAGCATCACTTTTACTTTTCATTAAGTCAACATATGTAAACTTAGGAAAATCATCAATGAAAGTGATAAAATATCTATTTCCACTTGTTGAAATTCCTCCAAATTCACAAATATTATACAGAAGTAGAAACTTTATTCATTTCAACATTCAGTTTAAATATCTCATCACGAGCATGCCCCTTTCCTATAAAAATACCCTTTTTCATAATTATATATTTATCAGATTCTATAATTTATTTGAAAGCCTACTTTATTAAGAAGAAAACTAGAAATCAAATTTTTTCTCATGGAAGGAGTAAAAAGTACATCTTTCAAAGTTCATATCCTTTATAGGTAAAAGACAATTGGACTTCTCACGTTCCAAGCACTTGAGTAGTGTGTGAACCACCAAGCATGATGATTTTGGGCTCTTTAAAAGGAGTATATTTTTTAAACCAGTCTTTGTCATAGTAGACATGACTGTTTGCACCAGAATCAGTCCACCATCCATCAAGATTCTCAACCATAAATATTTCTGAAATCCCTGCGACAAAAGTCTCTTCAGTAATGTTTGCCTAAGGTGTAGGACAATGTTTTTGATATTTGCAAAATCGAGCAATATGCCCACTCTTGCCACAGACAAAGCACGGTCCCTTATATTGAACTTGTTGATTTTGTGCTTGATTATTTTCACCATTATTTTTCTTAGGAGGTCTACCATTCCTTTTCTTGAAATTTTTCTGATTAGATATCATGACCTGGACCTAGGTTCTTGGAGTGATAGGGGAATGGGAACCCAAGAGTTCCTAAACAAGGCTCATAGTATCTACGTTCACATCATTGGTTCAAAAGAGTTTACAATTAGAATTCACATAGTTCTAGGGGACGGGAAAGTAGGACTCACGCTATGGAAAATTTCTAGGAAAGAGATTAACATAGATTCACATAACACATAGCAAATAAAGACTAAAGGGCAGGTAAGTATAACTCACTCCATGGGGGCAATTCAAGACTTAGGATCTTTCACAACATAACAGAGAAACATTTCATAAGCTCATAACCCAAAATCACATGACAATAACCATTAGATAACCAAGATAATAATCAAACCTCCAACCACAACACTTAGCATAAAATCAGAAAGGAATTTACAAGATGTCCAACAATGCCTCTAGTCAAAAGATAGGACGAGGGCCAAGACATACCCCAGGCTCACACTCAAAGTGAATAAAATTAAGTAAAGCACCATAGGTAGAGGAATGGTGGTTTGTCCTTAAAAGATAGGACTCACCACAACAAGCAAAACTTGAGATCC
>DF360648.1:1502-12765 GCA_000787875.1 Solanum virginianum
AATGTCTAGTTCTCAAATAGAACATAACATAATAATGGATTCCTTGAAGGTCTGCTGGAGACATAAGCAGCTACCTTAAGAATAATCCGGAAGCTCAATCATGTAATGAGAAAAGTCTAAGCAGAGGGATCGGGCTCTCATCCTACAAAAATGTAGCAAGGGGTGAGTACCAAAAACCACGCGGTACCCGCAAATGGAACTAATTTAAAGTAAAATAATGAAGAACCAAGTAACTCCTAACACCCAACCACGTATCGCCACACTACGAACCTGCACTCAGAAAAGTCCCAACACAATATATATATATCATATATAGACAAGTACTAGAATATAGATATGATCGTCACTTAGCATCAGGCCTCTAAGGGTCACAATCTCACAGTCATGCTGCAATACTATAATTCATCAACTTCTCACTAATACATTATCAAAAATCACTAAGATCAAAACCAAGAATAATCTAAGTCTCACTATCCCACTTTCAAGTCACGGAGAAAAATTCGACAATTTATCAAGTTCTCACTAATTCATCAAGTGTCACTAAGTCAATACCAAAACTAATCATGTAAAGACATAAACAAGTCAAATAGTATAACGAATATCCAATCTCAATAGCACAACATATAATCACAACAAACTAGAGTATTATGAGATAAAATAAATGTAGTGAGATGCAAATGATGCTATGCAATGTCAAATAATCGTGATGCATGTATGTCCTAGTGATACACACCCGCTGTATCGCAGACCGGGACCCATGGGGGCAACACATGGACCATGCATCTGTCGCGGCGTGCGACCCGATCCCTGATATCATAGTACATTTTTGTCGCGGCATGCGACCCGATCCCTGATATCATAGTATCCAATACCAGCAAAGACCTCGGCATCACAATATCATCATAAACTCGCCGACAGAAACCTCGGCATCATATCTCAACCGATAAAGACCTCGGTCCCAATATTTTCTTTCGTACTCATTTCAGTAGTCGAAACCAATGCAAATATGCACAAAGTCAATGCAAATGGGTATGTTCACACAATAATGAGAAGATGACAAATATTAATACAACTCACAACAACATTGTCTTGCTACAAACTCAACAATATATCTCAAAAACAGAATTTTCATCACCTAACCACATTTTTCAATTCAAATACCATAAATGTTGCAATATCCTCAATCTCAATACCATCACAACCTTAGCTACAAACTCAACAATATACCTCAAAAAATAGAATTTTCATCACCTAACCACATTTTTCAATTCAAATACCATAAATGTTACAATATCCTCAATCTCAATACCATCGCAACCTTAACAACATTCACATCTACAAACAAGTATCATTTTCGATATAAATAACAAATCACTCCTTTAACATATAATAAATCTCCACATTAATTCACAAGTCAAATATCTCCATAGGATAACTACCCAATTCAAAATATTTCAATCAAAGCCTACATAAATTCATCTCTACCCCAAAACACTCAATTGTATACACATTGGAGAAATATTTCAATCAAATTCTACATAAATTCATCTCTACCTCAAAACACTCCATTGTACACATTGGAGAATACAAGGTTCAACATATTTAACAAAAGGTTAGAAATTCACTTGCCTTAGTTTGAAATATGATCACTCAAACACGTGAGCCTTCCCCTTTCGAATGAAATTCGTAGCACCACGATCTAATCAAATAAATTATTACAGAGTCACGATCAATCAAACACTTGAGTCTTTTCCTTTTGAATGGAAATCCGTAGCACCACAATCTAGTTAAATAATAATCGCAATAAATTTTCGAAACTCATAATACTCATATTAATATACGTCTAGCCGAGACCCAAAATATTTATTCAATTTTTTCATTAATTCTTAACTCTCAGATCTAAGGTTAAACCTCAATTCCTCCAATTAACATAATTCTAATGATACTTAGATAATACCCTACACATAATGTTTAATTATCGATCTCAATATATCAAAACATAATTTATAATGTGATAACACAATAATAATAAGAGAAATTATAGCCAACTGATTACAAAATCAGTGGTGACAACCCCAAGGCTTATCCTTTCCACTAAACAATCACTGGAACATGTTACAATTACATATGTTATATGTATACAAGGAGAAAAGAGAGCACTGTACCTACACTCCACTATCCAATCCTACCCCATCTAATCTATATTATATACGGATGTTTATATAACCAATAAGAAAAGACGTGCGGCAACTTTCCAATTCCACCAACTTGATGAGTATATATTATATTATATACGACGCATGAATGAGTATATTATTCACCCATCCCCTTACATATCACAAAAGCAGATCGTTTGGAGAAAATTTACCTGAACAATGATGTTACACTACGCCGAAATCGTAAACCCTCTTTCTCTGCTTTGGTTCTTTTTCTTTGTTTTTGCTTCTAAACTGCTCGTCCTCTTCTTTCGTTCTTTATTTCTTTCTTTCTTTGCGTTTTTAATAGGGCTGCCAGCCCTTCCTATATATATATATATTATTCTTTTTTTTTAAAAATTATTATAATTGAAAACTCTTACTAATCCTATTATAATAGATATACTATAAGTAGAATAAGATTACCTAAACTAACTATAAGTAGGATAAGTAATAAATATATAACTTATCACTTTTACCCACTAATTAATTCAATTATCTAAATTACTTAGTAGGATAAGTAATAAATATATAACTTATCATTTTTACCTCCTAATTAAATCAATTATCTAAGAATTACATCTCAATCAAATAATAAAACTATAGAATAGCCCAAAAAGTCCCTTTAAAATATTTCAAGATTAATATTTTATAATATACGAAACTCTATATCCCAAACGACTTAACGGGTCGTTACAAGTACTCTTATAAGATGTATATTGAATGCCTAAAAAAATAAGGCGCAAATCACTCATTCCAATATATTGTTAATCTTTTGTACGTAATTCATATAACTGATTCTTTTTTAAAAAAAAAAAAAAAACTATTTGATGTCATACTATACAATTATTGAAATTGAATAACATCAAGTTGTCACATGTTTGTGTTTAATAACATCAAGTTGCCATTAATAAAGACAACATAATGGGAATATGGATGGAGTTTCTCTCTTTTGACTTAAATGTGAAAAGTTTGAAAACACAATATTCGCTCCGTTCAACTTTACTTAGCCCCTGTTAACTTGACACATAGATTAAGAATTAGTAAATGATGGAATAATTTTACCAAAGTACCCTTTGAATATAATAAATACTATGTCTTGAAAAATATAATGGGAAAATAACTATAATTAACGATAAGGATAAATTATGAACTAAATATAAATTATCTATTGATTTCATAAAGCGGACTAGTATTGTTAGACAAGAGAGCGGGAGTAAAAGACAATTGACTTTCTCTCTTTGAAAAATGTTGTGGGAAATCAGTGTTGATGGAGAGTTGGACAAAGTTGACTTAAAAAAGGTGTTCAAATAACTATATTTATGTATGGATTTTCTAAGAACAGAAATCATTCTGTTATTTGCTAAAATGTGGCATCTCTTTTTACTTTATTCATTTTTCTGTTTTGTGTTACTAAATCGATCCTTTTCATCTTCCATTGTGAATCGTCTTTGCTCTCCCAGTGAAGCTTCTGCTTTACTTCAGTTCAAGCAGTCATTTCAAATATTGGACTTCTCCTCATGTGATACTTCTGTTCCAAAAACACTCTCATAGAATGCGAGTAAGGATTGCTGCACTTGGGATGGAGTCACTTGTGACATGTTAACTGGTCATGTTATCGGATTGGACCTTAGTTGCAGTCGGCTTAATGGAACTATTCATCCCAACAGCAGCCTCTTCCAACTTCATCATCTTCAGACGCTAAACCTTGCTAAGAATTACTTTTATCCTTCCACGATCCCAAATGGCATTAGCCAGTTGACGAATTTGAGGCATCTGAACCTTTCTGATGCTTACTTTCAAGGGGAAATCCCAACAGAAATCTCGTACCTTTCCAATTTGGTTTCACTTGATCTTTCTATTAGTTCTTATGTGTATGGATTACAATTTGATCAGAGAGCATTTGAACCCGTGCTTCAGAACTTGACAAATCTGGAGGTGGTATCTCTCTTTGGTGTCAACATCTCATCTCCAATACCTATGAATTTTTCTTCCTCCTTAAGGTACCTGGATCTTAGGGTAACCAATTTGGAAGGAGTTCTCACGGAGAGCTTTTTCCTTATGCCAAACTTGGAAACGGCTGTATTTGAGTAATAACTATCTTCTCAGAGGAGTTTTACCGAAGATCCACCCGAGCAACACTCTGTTGGAGTTGGATATTTCTTACACAGGAATCTCCGGTGAGCTGCCTGATTCAATTGGCACATTGAGTTCCTTGAATCGATTGTACCTCTTTGGATGTCAATTCTCTGGTCGTATTCCTGATTCCATTGGCAATCTGACACAAATGAGGTATTTGAATTTCGGTAATAATCATTTCACTGGCCGTATTCCTTCCACAATCTCTAACTTGAAGCATCTCGCAGTTTTAGCTCTTGCTTCTAACTCCTTTGGAGGCGAAATTCCCAATATTTTCTCTACTCTCCAAGAACTACGCTATCTAAGTCTTGGTAATTGCAGCTTCTTCGGTCCGTTTCCTTCTCCAATTTTAAGCTTGACAAATCTTGAATTCTTAGACTTGTCGAGTAATTCCCTATCTGGTCCACTTCCTAGCAACGCCAGCACGCTTCAAAAGCTAACCGAACTGGATTTGTCTTACAACTCACTGAATGGTACCATACCATCTTGGGTGTTTACCCTACCTTTGCTATCTTCAGTTTTGCTCCGTCATAATCGATTAACTGGTTCTTTTCCTCAATCACCTGTGAATCTCACAAACCTTTTAACCCTTGACCTTTCATCGAATAACATCACCCTCGATACAGGAACGCAAATCACTCTGCCCAGCCTACAAGTTTTGCAGTTATCATCTTGCGAATTGAAGGGTTTTCCACACTTCATGAGAAATGTAAAGACACTTTTGGTCTTGGATATTTCAAACAATAAGATTCGTGGTCAAATCCCTAACTGGTTTAGCGGCATGAGGTTGGACTCATTGACGCACCTAAACCTTTCACATAATTCACTAACAGGCCACCTACAACAATTTCATTATCCTGGTCTCGAGTCTCTTGATCTTAAATTTAACTCCCTTCAGGGTCCACTACCTTCATCCATTTGTAACATGAGCAGCCTTAGCCTTCTGGACTTATCGCACAACTACTTCAGTGACTCGGTTCCACGTTGCTTGGGCAGCATGGTTGGGCTATCTGTGCTAGACTTAAGAAGAAATAATTTCACTGGGAGTCTTCCACCATTTTGTGCACAGAGTGATTCATTGAGAACCATTGTCCTGAATGGTAATCGTTTTGAAGGAATTGTCCCGATGTCGTTGCTCAATTGTACTGGCTTAGAAGTTCTTGATGTGGGGAACAACGCTATAGATGACATGTTTCCAGCTTGGCTCGGAACTCTTCAAGAGCTGCAGGTCCTTATATTAAAGTCGAACAAGTTCCATGGACCTGTAAGTACTAGTCTGAAGTTTGGCTTTCCAGTGTTGCGGATTTTCGATCTCTCTCATAATGAGTTCAGTGGCTCACTTCCTGCAGAAATTTTTGAATCCTTCAAAGGGATGATCAAGACAGATGACAGAGACAATGGTGAGATCGAATATATGAAACCGCAGTCTTATAACGGATTTAGCAGCGTAATGTATGAGGTTTCAGTGAGGTTGGTGATCAAGGGCAATGATATTGAGCTACAAAAAATCACCACTATTATGACAACCATAGATCTCTCAAGCAACCATTTTGAAGGTATCATTCCGAAATCACTACAGGATCTTAACTCACTTTGGTTGCTCAATCTATCACATAACAATCTCAACGGAGATATTCCAAAGGAACTGGTGAAATTGAATATGCTTGAAGGATTAGATCTCTCATGGAATCGGCTCACTGGAAAGATTCCACAGGAAATGACAAGAATGAAGTTTCTAGCGTTCTTAAACCTCTCTCAAAATCTCCTCGTTGGACGCATTCCTCAAGGTTCACAATTCAATACATTTGAAAATGACTCGTATGGTGGCAACCTTGATTTATGTGGTCCTCCTTTATCAAAGCAATGTGGAACGAATGATCCATCGCATGTTCCTCAACCATTGGAGGAGGAAGAAGAAGAAGAAGAGTCATATTTTTTTAGTGGATTTACGTGGGAATCAGTAGTCATAGGCTACAGTTTTGGACTAGTTGTGGGAACTATCATGTGCAGTCTCATGTTTAAATATCGAAAGCCAAAATGGTTTGTGGAATTTTTCGAAGGCATTTTTCCCAAGAAAATGGAAAGGCCAAAGAAGAGAAACCACAGATCAAGAACATAATGGGAGATTGAAAGCATTTCCTTTTATTGTTTGTAGCATTAATTGATCCCACAACAATCGAATGATGTGTTGCTGTTTCAATTTCTGAGAAAGGGGTCAATAGCCATTTTTTCTTATCCTATTGACTGACCCTTAAATGTATAAAATGCCGTGCAGATTAGGTTAAGGCCAGTGAAAGGTTTTGTGAAAAAAATCATCGGAATCTGTAACACCAAAAAATGGATAATTACGATAGATGATCATTCACCCAAAGTAATTACCAAAAGAATGATTATTTGTTGTATAACATGTATCGTCAGTGTATATTTCATTTATAGTCAAGTTATATTTAGTTTTTGAGCGTATCATGATGTATATTCAGTGTATAACTTATGTATAAATAATCAAGATAAGTGTAAAAAACATACCTAAACTATCCTTTTTTTTTTTAGTTTCATACCTATTGGAAGTGTGAGTTTCATACATAAACTATCATTTATTAGTTTGAGAAACACACATCTATCTTTTATTCCACTCTTATCATGGTGCGTGTATTACACTCTCTTTTATATTTTAAGAAATGTCACATTACACTCTACATGAACAAAACATTCTACCTTGGCAAAAAATAACTAATAATTATAGTATTAGTTAAAATTAAATATTAAAGTATTGTTAATTCAAAAAATATTATAAAATAAAATAATAAAATATTTTTCTTAACCCCACCCAGCACTTAAAAATTAAAAATTTCTTAAAAATTCTTACTTCATCTCTCTCTTAAAATAATAATCTAGATATTATAATAATCTTAGAAATCCCACAAGTGGGAATAATCTAGATATTATTTTAATTTTTTTAGAAAAAATAATTCTGCGTTACCCACTTAATCCTCCGCGTTTGTTTTTTTTAATTATTTTTTATTTGTCAGAAAGATTTTTTTAAAATATATTTTTTATTTCTGTTATATTCGATAAACAAGTAAAAAAAATTCTAAAAATATGTGTACATATCTATAAAAAATTTAAAAAGATAAAAATAAATTGAGAGCGGAGAATTAGATGTGGATGAGATAGAAATTTATCTATTTAAAAAAATATCAATTTTTTAGGTAAGAATGGCTTAGGGACTGATGTTAATGGTGAAAACGGCTTTTTTTTAAAAGAAAAAATCAGTTTAAAACTTAATTAATTTAAGAGAAAATCAATTTTTCAAAAAATGAGAAAAACAGAGAAATTTTAAAAGAAACTAAGAAAACTTTAGAAAAAAAATTTTAAGACCCTAACAGAAAACTGAGTCGCCACGAGAATGAACTTTTTGGCCTTCTTAAACCTCTCTCAAAATCATCTTGTCGGACCAATACCTCACGGTCCACAATTTAACACATTTGAAAATGACTCATATGGTGGCAACCTCAAATTATGTGGTCCTCCTTTATCAAAGCAGTGTGGAACAAGTGATCACTTGTTGGAGGCCGAAGAAGAAAAGGAAGATGAGTCATTCTTTTTTAGTGGATTTACCTGGAAATCAGTAGTCATAGGCTACAGTTTTGGACTCGTTGTTGGAACTGTGTTGTTTTAGCACCAATTCAATAATTATTGGATCTTGCTTATCCATGACAAACAATAAAAATCGTAATCAGATCCACGATAAGGTGCACTTGGTAGTAGGTTTAACACATGAAAAGAGGCATTCCAAGGTAACAGAAAGCAACTGTATTTCCGTAATCGTAGAAATTCAGGCAACTTCACGATACAGAGGCATCAAGGGCCAAACTGAAGGTAACACTTTGGTTTCTATGCCTTACCATGTCAGGAGGCCAGATATCAAAGATGAATATCCTAGTTTGATCCTCGCTCTTTGGAATGTCAATCACTGCGCCCTTCGGTCTATGATATGTATGGCCAATGTTGAAATGCAATGAACAGGGAAGCTATTCAAGTCTGAGTCCCCGGATAGAAGTAGTCTACGTTATTTTCCTTTACTCTAAAATGGAAATTGCAAACCTTAGAACTTGAGCCTCCCAAGTCATAAACGCCTCCCTTATTTAAAACGGTCAACTGCAGGGAAAAAAGAGAAACAAAAGGAGAGAACAAGTTAACAAGATGGACTCAAACATCAACTGCATATTATCCCGAGCTAAAGCTGCCACAGCTATTGCACTCTAGGTTAAACACAGGAGGTTATTGCTTATTACAATTTCCCAGACTTTCTTTTAGCTCTTCGAGAGCAACTAGAGGTGGCCCCGGTGGCTGAGAAGATGAGAGAAGCGAGACTGCGATGGTTTAGACATGTGCAGAGAAGGAGTGTAGATGCTCCTGTTAGGAGGTGCAAGAGGTTAGTTTTAGGAGTTACTCAGAGGGGTAGAGGTAGACCGAAGAAATACTGGGGAGAGGTGATTAGGCATGATATGGCGAAACTTAATCTCACAGAGGATATGACCCTAGATAGGAAGAAGTGGAGGTCGCGAATTAGAATAGTAGGATAATTGGTTAGTAGGGTTAGGTAGCCAGGGGGCCTTATAGGGGTTGAGATGCATTGTTTTCTTTCTAGTATGTAATTGTCTGTATTTGTGTGTTGTTTATGTTTTAAACTGTATTATACTTTCGTACTGTCATGTGCTTTCCTTACTGTTGTTCATATCTAGTCCGTTCTGCGTATGAATTTTGAGATGAGGGTTCCCCAGAAACAGCCTCTCTACTTTGGTAGTGGTAAGGTCTGCGTACATTCTACCCTCCCCAGACCCCACTTGTGGAATTTTACTGGGTATGTTGTTGTTGACAATTTTAGTTCATAAACAGACCAGCAGGGTCATACAATTGACCAATCAGGTTATTATGTAAGGATGATCAGTTTTCAGAACACAACAAAATCCTAGCTCGCCCATGATAAGAGTGTGATGACTTTTTTATTTTTTTCTTTTTGGGCGAGTAGAAGCTTGTGGATAACAAATGGGAAAAGAGAGATGGAACAAAGTTAAAGACAAAAAAGAATATAGGTTCGGAGTTGAAAGACAAAGGAGATAGCCTTCTCGATCTTTCCTTCTTTTAGTTAAGGAGGGAAGGTGATACAGTATAAGTACGATTAATGAATATAGAGGAAAGGATAAAAGGTAGTATTAAAACTGTACCTGTCCATGCACGTCACTTGCTAAACCAGTTGCCAAAGGTTCTGCCTTGATTATCACATCAGCGAGGTACTCCAGTTGCAAGATTAACGGCAGCGTATTTGCAGTGGAATAGATATCCTCATGATTAAGAGTAACAAAGGAACAGCCCTGGATAAAAAGATTATTAAGATCATAGCCCACGCTATTGACTCTTTTTCGACTTACCAAAAAACACTATTGATCATAGCTCATACTATTGTCTGAATTAAGATGCAGAGTAATAGTGGATAAAATTGCTCACATATTTCGCTTTCAGAGTGTAGCAGTAGTGTAGAAAATCCAACACGTGATTTGATGAACCATTAGCCGCCACTTCAACAAGGGAGACGTCATCAATCATAATAGTAATGGTTCTACTGCCTTCAAGTGAAGAATACATCTCTACTGCTTTCTCAATTTCCCCATACAATACAAGCAATCCGTCTTCTCTTGCTTCCTTTCCATTACTGTCTAATTATGAAATGAGCGCAAACAACTAAAGAGGGTCAAATAAAGCTAAGACAGATTGGTAGAATCAATATCACTCTCATAAAATACTCGCTCTATCCCAATTTAAGTTTCTTACTTTACTTTTTGGTTTGTCCTAAAAAGAGTGTCTTTTCTATATTCCCATTCCAACTTTTGACACGGCAAATTTAAGACTACAAGATTCAAAAGTCTCACTTTATTTCTTAAACACCAAGTTCAATCAAACTAAGACACGTAAATTAGGACAGAGAGTATTGTTTTAACACAAGAAGGCAAGGCAGTATGCATGAAACATTCCCAATTTATTGTTGAACTCTTTCAGGTGAATTATAGAACCACTTATTTTTCTCTTTATTCGATCGAGATATATGGTTGTTCCCAAAAGTTCCTAACACTCAAGTAATCTATAACTTCCAATTTCACTTGAATATAGGTCCTTTAAACTCCTCTTCCAAGTAATTAGATCTTTTAATCTCCTCAATAATGGTGTTAGAATTCTCACAAAATACACAAAGAGACTGCTCGAGTGCTCGTCCAAGGTGGTTAAAAGTTCTCACAAAATACACAAACAAACTCTGCTAAAACTTTAGCTAATTAAGAAGACAAGAAAATAACTAACAAAACTTTCATTATACTTAATCATTTCTGTTTGACATCTTCACCTGGGCACTTCAATGTAAGCTTGTCAAGAAATACAAATCTGTGGTTCTTCCTGTGCATAGTTAAGTTGCAACCCTGTTTAGGAAATAATAAAAAAGGATTTTGAAGCTAAAATTGGAGCTTCTGGAAATCTCAGGAACACTTAATATACACAACCATGCCATGGAGGGAGGGAGAGAGAGCTGACCATCTTGCGGAGAATCCGATCATAGTGAGAGAACGGATCGGCAAATGCGATGAAGACGACAACATCAGAAGAATCAGGATGAAGAGAGCGCTTAAGGAAATGATGGAGGACAAAGGCACCACTCGTTTCAACACAATCCTCAACCACCACAACTCGCCCACCTTTGTTAATGCCAATCGCTTCCTCCAGCAGGTTTGTACGCGAATTATCCATGTCTAGATGACTCTCCAGCACATATACAACAGAGACGAAGAAAATACTGCCGGAAACTGAATACAATCTCAAAAAAAGAAAAAAAAAACTCGCCGGAGAACTCATCGGAAACCTAAAACCGGAAGCCTTATATC
>DF360648.1:19709-34357 GCA_000787875.1 Solanum virginianum
GAATATGCTCTCTGACACATTCCTCTGTCATGTATCTAAATATCTACTGATCTATCCGGAAGTCCAATGATGTATCCCAAATGCATGTTGGTTTAACTAAATGTTTCAACAAATCTACTACCTATAACAAAAAAAAAACTTCCTATTGTGTCTTTGACATATTACACGTAGGATGATACGTAAAATGTGAATTGCCACATAAGATGCCATGTAAAATATCACCAAAGTTCATTGCACAATAAAATTCAATGTAATGTATATCATTTTTTTTCTTTTTGGCTTTTCATTTATTACTTATATTTATTTTAACGCTTGATTTATCTAAAAAAAAAAAGGTCATATAAAATAATTTCTATCAAAGATGATGTTATAAAAAAAAAATTATCCAATCTCTTCTATCACAACCTGTAATGAATTAATGTAATGTATATAGTCTCTATTATAAGTACGAAACTTTATAGTCGAAAATAAATGTTGTACCAAAGTCTTATTAATATATTGTCTTTTTCTTTTGGTTCAAATTCTAAGATTAAAATTATTTTCTCAAATGCCATATTCATTTTATTTGACTTATAGCTAGTTAATATAAAAATCACATATACTTTTTTTTTTCTCAACCAATCATTTTTGTGTACTTTTTTCTCTCTCTCTCTTACTTATCATACTTTCTTTATTCCATTTTATTTGACAAGTGTTTCTTCAATTTGTTCGGAAAAAATGAGGCATTTTATGTGTAAAAATAATTTAATATTTACTTTCTATTTTAACGTTATATACTGATAAATTTTTATAATTATATGCATTACATGATATGTTTAAGATCGTATATTTCGAAAGTTTTATTTTTTAAGTCTGTGATCTATCAAATAGGTTCGCATAAATCTAAAATGAAATTGAGTATTCTCTCCTCAAAATAAATGCCTCTTTTTGTCCATTTCAAGAGTTAATTTTGGTTAAGACTTTCTTTTCCACTAAGTAATTGCTTAGAGACCTTAGTGTAGATCTGACTATTTTCATCTCGACTTTGAATCTTAGCACCCAAAATGCATGTCTATACAAATGATCTAGATATTCAAAGTTTAACTGTAGATTAACTCAATATTTTAAAATTAAAATTTTGACATGA
The DNA here is from genome assembly GCA_000787875.1 of Solanum virginianum. Classification (NCBI taxonomy): domain Eukaryota; kingdom Viridiplantae; phylum Streptophyta; class Magnoliopsida; order Solanales; family Solanaceae; genus Solanum; species Solanum virginianum. Next base: position 20,836 of record DF360648.1, read on the forward strand.
AAAAATTGTACAAAAATGTACTATTTATATAAGTTATAATTCTTTTCACATCAATATAATTTTTTTTAAAAATACATTTTAAATTGTTGCTCAATTTTCTTATAATTTGAATGATCTCGTGAAGTAAAAAGTGACAGATAATTTAAAATGGAAAGAGTAGTTAAAAAAAAAAAGACAAACCTTTAATTAGCAAACACATAAAAGTCATTGGTAGTTGCATTATTTGTTTTCTTGAGACTCATTTTCTAACCATTAATTTCTAGTCAAAAAGACAAGACATGAAACTAGAAATGTTGTAATTATTTTTAGAGTATGTCAAAACCTACTCAAAGGTCTATTACTAGAAGAGGTGAAATATCTAATTAATAGTGATATTTTTTGTTAATTTTCATCTGTAAAATTATAAATATTTACTCAAGTTCACTTATTATCTATCATTATTAGCATTTATTTTCTTTGTCATCAAATTTTCAAAACTGAACTGTATTTTGGTCCTGGTACGTAAGTACATTTACTAAAGAAAGAAAAAAGAGAAACTTTAATTTCTTGTTCTTGGCTCAATATGAGTAACTTAGTTGTCCTTAGAAGTTGGTAAGTCATTTTCTATAGAAAATATTGTTATGAAATCAAAGAAAATCGAAGAGAGACGAATGATAACTCATCGATAAGAAACAGAAATTGTCGATGGATAAATTATGTAGCTAAATAATAATATTGGTAATTTGATATCGGGTTAATATCATAATATTATACTTGTGATGAAGTTTGTAACTAATTTTAGCTTCTTTTGTGGTTACTCTTTGTATTCACTCAAAATAGAAGAGTACATTAACTAAGAAAAGAAAATAAGAAAATAAATTATTTTTTTTATACTCCTCCTCATTTTTAATTGTAATGTATAATAAAAATATTTGTTTGAAAATAGTTGTCAGTTTAAACAATTCAAAGCGAATAAGTTATTTTTTCTAACTTTGTCTGATATTAATTATTTTAGAATTAAAAGACACGTAAATAGATATGAATTAGAGAACTAATAAAGAATATATTAGTCAAACTATATTTTTCATTAAATTTTTCTTAAGAATTTTATAAAATCTTATCGTAACAACTAAAAAAAATGGAGGAAGTAGATACTAAACTCTAAGGAAATTAGACATTTTGTAATTAATGTAGAACTAAGATTTTTAAATAAAAAAAAATATTCTAAAATATTCCTAAGAAATTGTGCAAATTTAAGCTCATATATTAACGGAGTTAGATCATTTGACCTACGGATTTACCTGAACTCCATAGCTTTTATTGAAATTTTGTATACTTATAAAATATCTATTTAATATATAAATACATTTGATAATATAAACTCAATTATTATCGTATATTTAACTTGAATTTATTATCAAAATTCATAAATTTGGAATACATTTCACTTTATATTTTTAGTAATATTTTTTCCAACTAGTAATTGCTAGTCAAAGAACAAAACATTGTACTAGAAATATTATTTAGAATATGTCAAAGCCTACTCAAGAGCTATATTAGAAGAGTTCGTGAATATTTTTGGTTACTTTTAATTTGTAAAAATTAACTTTTAGTGATGATCATTATTAATAGCATTTATTTAGAAAATGGTCCTTAACACATAGGTAATATTTTATTTAATATATTTCAGTTGATTGAAATGGTTCGTAATGAACAATACCGGTGTTCGTTTGGATCTTTAATGTATTTTACTTGATTGAAATGGTTCTTAATGTATAATAATAGATGTTCTTTTTGATACTTTACCCTAAATCTAATAAATTTATAATTAAAAAAAGTGTTAAATTAAAGTTGTGGACCTTATTTGGATAACAAAATCCACCTTTATCGTTAGTTCCATAGAAAGAACTCCATGAAATTCAACAATATTTTCTCCAATAAAATTTACTATTTTTTCTTTCAAAATATTATTCTACTAATGTAATACCCATTTATGTTTTAGGCGAGAGAAAATAGTAAATTTTGTTATAGAAAGTAGAGAAAATAGTGTTAGATTTCATGGAGTTCTTTCTTTTGAGCTATCAAAGAAGACAACGATGGTGAATTTTGTTATTCACATAGTATCTTGAGTTATATTTAACATTTTCTTTGGATAAATTTGACAATTAATGATAATTTCAATCAAGTGAAATATATTAAGGACCAAAATAAATAATTTTTTATATATTAAGGATCAAAATGAACAATTTTGTTAGTCGTAAAGGAACGTTTTGATCTTTTTCTTTGCATTATTACTTGGCATTACTAAAGAAAGAAAAAATAACTTATACTTGCTAATTAAGGTATGCAACCAATCTCCAAAAATGTGTTACGTCAATTTTGCATTGTTATTTCATATTTGTAATATGACTTTAAAAACAGTTTAATAATCCTCACGATAAAATTAGAAATGGGAAATGAAAAGCGAATTATAAGGTGAGAAATTGAATTCTCACCAATAAGATGAGAATTCAAATAGCCAAATAATTGAACTACTAAATTTTTTCGAGACAAAAGACATTATTATCCCTAAAGAGTAATTTATCTTATAAAATATAACTTCCATCATATCAAACACATTCGAGTGATGTAGTCAACATATATGTTCATAAATCGAAAACTAGAAAAAATGCAAACATGCTTTGACCTACTTACATAAACTCAATAACTTTTATTGAAACTCTATATTTACTAAAAAAAATTAAAATTAGCTATGAACCTCATTGATAATCCATCGCTAAATTACTAGTATCCAACATAAACTTTTGGTAATCCTTCCTTAATTCGTCTCTAACAGATTTTGTTGTTTAGCTGTATAATTTATTTAACATTTAAAATTCATAAATTTTAAATTTTGATTCCGTATAATATATAATAATAACATTTTTTTAGGTGATGCTGTTAATTGCTCCAGTACAAAATCAATTCACCGACATATATACGTGTATGGTTTAAATCATTTGGCTATATATGGCCTTTGTTGTTTTGCACAAAGTCATATCATATTAATTCATTAGCGAAACTTTTTATTTTATTTATATATCCTTTTATTTTTCTTCTTCTTCTTGATTACTTCACTAAAAATTCTTCAATCAATTCAATTACAAAAATGGTACCTTCAAAGAAGTTTAGAGGTGTGAGGCAACGCCATTGGGGTTCTTGGGTCTCTGAAATTAGACACCCGTTATTGTAAGTTTCTTTTAACGTCATTTGTCTGAGTATTTTTCATTATTATTGACTGATTTCTATAGTAAGATACTTATGTGTTAATTAAGAACAGTCTAATGTATCCAAACTAGCAATTTTGACGTGGAATTTATAGACCGACAAAGTATTGACACAGCGCGAGTGAAATATCGTAATTTTTTGTGAGAAATTTGACCTTATGATTATTTGTATTTCACATGTAACAGTTATATATTTGAATATGATGAAAGTCATTTTCTAATGTAAACTTTAATTTATAAATTCGTCATATATAACTCGTTGTCTTCCAATCATTTTTTTATCTAATCACTTTAACATAATAATTTTTTTTTTAACTTTACTTATATTGTTATAGAGGATAAATATCAATATATCATATTTAAAATAAATTCAAATTATTGATAAATGTGTGACAGGAAAAGAAGGGTATGGCTAGGAACATTCGATACAGCTGAAGAAGCTGCAAGAGCATATGATGAAGCAGCAATATTAATGAGTGGAAGAAATGCAAAAACTAATTTTCCAATAACACAAGATTCAGATAATAATAACAAAGATTTAAAGGCTATAACTCAAGAATCATCATCATCATTTTCATCACCAAAAGCTTTATCTGAAATACTTCATGCCAAGTTGAGAAAATGTAGCAAGGTGAGCACACCCCCCCACCCCACCCCAAAAAAATATATATTGTGATATTGAAAGGTCAAAATTATTTTATACATATAGATACAGTAGTTATTGAACCTTCTTAGTTACTTCTTCATATGTTTATTTTTTTATTTTTTGAATTTTCAAGATAAAAATTTTGATTCTGTCGATGCTTCATTCATGACTAGAAAAATATATATTTTTTTTGAATGTATGTAGTCATACAAATATCATGACAAGTTTAGAACTATAAATTTCAAAAGTTTTTCTTGAATATTATCTGCTTTCTATTTTTTTTAAATTTACATTGTTTTACTTTTTTTTTTAGTCTGCTTCAAATATAATTTCATTAATTTTTATCTTAGTTACTTCTTCAAATTGTTTTTTTTTATTTTAAATTTTCTTGATAAAAAATTATGATTCTCCAGCTGCTTCATTCATGCCTAGAATATGTATAGTCTCTAATTTTTTTAATATATGTGTTTTACTTTTTCTTTTATTAGTCTGTTTCAAATATAAGGTCATTAATTTCTATTTGAGTAACTTTTAATGCCAATATCCCACACTCGCAAAATTTGGCTCGGCAGTAATATTTCTCACGTCAAAAACTTCTTATCGACGAGCCAAATTTTGATAGGACACTCAAATATTTCTAGTGAAATTAATTAATTTTTTTTGTTTTTATCATATAGGTACCATCACCATCTCTCACTTGTTTGAGGTTGGATATTGAAAATTCACACATTGGAGTTTGGCAAAAACGTGCTGGCCCTTCTTCTGATTCAAAATGGGTGATGACAGTTGAACTTCAAAAGAAAAATAATTCCAAAAATATTGATGTTCATGAAAAAGAATTAAATAATAATAACGATAACAACAACAAGAACAATAATAATTTCAAGAATAATTGTGGAGAAATAGTTGAAGGTATAAGCATTAGAAGTGAAATGGATGAAGAAGAAAGAATTGCATTGCAAATGATTGAAGAATTGCTTCAAAGATGAGTCAAAAAAAAAAAAAAAAAGCAACGGGCAACTTCTGTCGTTAAACAATAAAAATTCATCGATGCTAATTATTATATTTAACGATGGATCACCATATCTAATGATGAATTTTACATTTTGTTTTTTATTTTATAGTGGATATATATCAAATTTGATCAATTTACTTTTTTTCTAATGTTTGTTTGTCATGTAACATGTGGTTTTATGTTATAGTTGGGTTAATTTCTAATAATTTGGGCTAGAAGTGCCTTAATAAGAAGTACTAAGTGTGGGGGTGCGGGGGGGTGCCAAGTCACTAAAGTTGTATATCTTTTGTGTAAAAATCAACAATATTGTCATTTTCTCCAAAAATAAATAAATAAATAAAAAGTTTGATAAATAGAATATATTGATTTGTCTTGCAATTTTTTGTATTTTGTTGGTGCTTGTATTTTGCATTGTAATTCTCTTCAATCAAATATTCCTCAAATTTTAAAATAAATTAATATTCAAAGTATATTTTAATTTATTATATAACAAGTTATTATCTTCAATTTATATGATTCATTTTTCTTTCTAGTCAATCATAAAAAAAAATGAGAAATTTCCTTACAAATATTTAATGACGCTATCAAAATTTTATGCATGTTGAGTCTCACTTATTTAATGTCGATAAAGGTGTATTCTTAAAAAGGTAATCTTAAAACCGTGCAAAGTTTTCTCATATTTCATAAACTTCATTCCTAATCAAATTATATCTCATAAATTGAGAGAAAAAGAGTAATATTTTTTAAAATTATTATAACAAATTGATACACGTACGTGATTACATATCATTAACTGTTAATGCAAACAATTCTACTGAATGTTTTTTAATGATTCACTGATCGAGATAGCGAAACAAACCACTGGGGACAAGCAAAAACATAAAAAAACTGAAAAATCAAATACATGATTTATAATTATACACTACAAATATAATGATTTATAATATACTTATATCATTTAATTTTATCTCATTTGTAGTTCTTTGAAAGAAGAAAGCTAAGCTCCAATACAAGAAATACAAGTATTTGCAATATGACCACACACCTAGATGTTCTTAATGTGTAATAGCACATGATATTTCAACTTCATTTAATAAAAATTACACCCCACAATCAAGGCATCTTAGCTTCCAAAAACTTTAATTTTTTCTGATTTTTTATTTGATGTTCAGTACTCATATTAATGTTTTGATAAATTCAAATTCGTGTTTCGTAAACCATAAGGTCCATTTAGGGGGGAAGCTCCTTAACACGAGACTTAATTCTGATATTAGAGTGAGTTTGAGTATCACATTGATTGAAAAATGGATAAGTGGTTTGTTTATATGGATTTGGCCAATTCGTTCCTCTTGAGTGCGCTAATTTTTAGATCAAAGTTAAATTCAACATAATTCATTAATTTATTCGATATTAAATCCCTATTTTATATTGTTCATATTTCAGATATCTAGTCGTGAATGACTAGGAAAATGTTGAGTCCCATGTCAATGAATATTAGGGTCCTAACAAAGTTATTATTGTTTGTGACATCGTTATAATTACTATTTAATCATTAATTAAATATTGATTGTACCTTTCTTGAGTTGTCAAATCAAAGCATCTATAATGATCAATTAATTGTGTTAGTTAGGTATGTCATCCTATCTTTTACCTACAATTTATTTTAATTAAGAATTATATTGTTCTTTTTAATGTTGTATAATAATAATGATCTTCTCACAAGTCATGGATAATTATGTTGAAAAAGATTATTTAGTTAATACTCCACTATAAGTGCTTTGTTCAAAAAAAGAAACATGGGGGGTAATATTGCCAATTTGATAATTTTATCCAATTATGTATCTAGCATAATCATAATATGAGTTTTGGGCTAAAATCATTCATGAAGTATAATCTACTTTTAGATTACATCCTGATGTTATAATTGTTAACAAAAAATATCTTTTGATTATTCCAAACTTTGAAATAAATATCCTTACGTTAACTTTTGTTTAAAAAAAAAACTAACAACGGAAATAAATTCCTCCAAATGTGTTAAACATGTGAGGAAATCTCCATATTTTGTCAGGTTAATGTCTTTATCCTTACATATTCATATTCAAATTCATATTTTATCCTAATACTTTGCTTCATATGAATGCAAGCTCATGAATGGATTGTCCTGCAGAGAGCGATGATGCAAACAACATGAAACTTTTGTTGTCATTCTACTCCGATTACCTTGGGAGTCGAATGTGCAGCCTATGTGTTCTACATCTCCTTTACCCGAATTTTCTTTGGAAGTCGTCTATACTCTCTGTGTGGGTATCTGAGGCATCTAGAAGATTTGACGTCTTGGAGAATTTCATGGAACATATATTTCTAAGTTTGCGTTGCATCAAAAAGAACATAGAATTTGGCAATCTAAAGCTGAGGTTACTCATCATATGTAAGTCTTTTGGAGTGACAAGTTGGAAATTCTAATCTTGACAAGTTGGAAATTCTAATCTAACTTAATTTCTCTGGGAAGATATTTTTTTTCATAATTGTAAAATGTGTTCTATTGTCAGGAATCAAATGCTCAAAAAGCTTATTTCATAATATATGATCGAGGACCATATAAATTTATTAATGGCATAGTTCAATTGATCTGTGATTGTGTTGGACATGGCTTTGCCGGTGATTTTTACCCAAAAGTTCTCCTTTTGGTGGAAGTCACATGTTTGGTGCATGTGTTTATATCATCAATTAGATTTTTTTTTCTAGCAAAAGTTAACATAAGGATGTTTATTGCAAAATTTAGGAGAGTTAAAGGATATTTTTTGTTCACAATTAAAGCATAAGGATGTAACCTAAGTTTGGGTTATACTTCAAGGTTGATTTTAGCCCAAAACTTTCGTAATATAATTATTGTTGGGAAAATGAAGAGATATTTCTCTCTCATCAGTAGAATAGAGGAAAAGTTTTGTCCTTATATTATGAAATACTTCATTTACCTTTTAAAGGATCAAGTAGAGAGGACCTCCTCACATCCTCATCGTTGTCGCTCGGCTAGAGTTACGACAAATGATGTGATTGATTGACAAGTTTTTTAGACAAAATTTATTTAATCAGTCTCGTTAGATTTTTTTTTATATTAATGATGAGTCTATTCATTGAATTATTAATTAATTAATTATTAATTAAAGTACTTTGTGAATTATTTATTAATTAGTTTAATCAAATTTCAAATTTCGCGCGAACAACTTGGAAAGGACTTCTTCCTTCCAAATAGATATTTCCTTTCCCAAAAGATGTCACGCTTGTTCTGAATAGTTCAGACTGTTCTGAATATGTGATTTCGCATCCATTGCTGACTATAAATAGAGAGATTTTTTGCATTTTTCAGGCGTCGAATTTCCTTCTCATATTCATATATTTTCTTATACACAAAATTGAGTCTATGTGTGAATGCGTTAATGATTTTTTGTGTTTGCTAAAGTTATAAGGTTTGAAGTACTGCTATTTTTGTAATTGTTTATCTATTTTATCCACAACCTCGAGTACAATGAGGGAATAATTAAATTCTTTAAGGATGCAGAGTGAATTCTGTGGTTTCATATTCAAGATTTGAATAAGATATATTTGATTAAAGATGACAAAATATTTATTACTCCTCGACTACCATTATTGATCAAGTAACCTAGGGTTGAATCAAACACTTCCAAAAAAAAAAAGTGAACTATCTTGGTAGGTTTACTTAATTACATTTACTATGAATGTTTTATTTTCTAGGCCAATTTGATGAACATAACTTATTGGCTTTTGTTTATGTACAATATAATTTCTACCTACTATAGTTGAAAATGAAGTAGGTAGGTTTCATAATTTGTTTTTATACCATGAATATCACCATCATTATTTATTGTTAATTCATTATTTAGCCTTTATGTGACATATGCTAGGAATTGACATTAATTAGTCTCAATCTTATTAAAAAGCAAGTCATAATTAAAAAGGTACTATTTTCCCTTTTGATGAAAAGTCGTCAATTGCATAAGAAAATTTTAATGCACATGTCTAAAAAAAAATATAATTACTTTAAAAAATAATATGCATACTTGATTTTACTATGCGTTATTTAAGTCGATAATCAGAAAATAATTTTTTTAATTTTCACAAAATAAAATTTTAGTTTAATAAAATATGAAGCGAATTGTAACTATCGATCGATACTGGCAATTTGACACGTCATTGGTACGGCGCATTTGGTACATTCATTAGGTTTTGGCTTAAAAGTTTAGGACCAATTACAGTGGAGAGTAGGACCAATTTATTTTATGAGTGATTTAAGATATAATTAAAGAATTAATTTTGGGTACTCCAATTTTATTTTTGACATTTGCATAGTTTAATTATTTTTATGGCCCCTCTTTTTATTTCTGCATTAATTGGGGAAAACCTCCTCTTTTTTCTTTTTAAATTTTTATTCCGTGTTTAGTATTATATTAAGATATGATTAAATTTGAATTTCCAATGAAAATGTTTCACATAAGGGGCTTGTTACGAAAGAAAATGTTTTCCTTGAAAAATAGGTTTTTAACTTATTTTCTTATGTTTGGTTGGTGAGTGAAAATTATTTTTTTGAAAAATATTTTTTATTGTTTGGTTAATGAAGGAAAATATTTTTTATTTTTGACTAGCGATTACTTTTAGGAAAATAGTTAATGACATGAAAATCAACCCCAGTAATCAATTCAGGACCAAACCCTAACACCTAATGAGGGATTCGACAACACCTAATGAGGGACTCAACCTGACTTTCGACTCAAGATTCGACTTTTAAATTTAGATTCGACACCAATTTTCAATCAAAATTCAACTACTCCCGACTCTGCACCCAGCTTTTGAGGGGTGGGTGCATGTGAGTGGGTGGGGGGGGGAGAGGCAAAGAGTGTGGTAAAAAAAAATTGAAATTTAGAATTTAAAAAAAAAATTGGGGGGGGGGATAGGTGGGGTGGAGTAGGATGGGGTAAAAAATTAAAATATTCAAATGTAAATATTTTTCAAAAATAAACTTTTAAAATTTTTTGGGGGGTGGAGTTGTGGTAGGGGTAGAGTAAGAAAAAGATATTGTACTTTAAGATTGAAAGAGAGTTTTGAAAATATTTTCTTTAGATTTTGGAAGGAAAACATTTTCCTTAAATTTGAGAAAAATAAGTTAATTCGACAAATATTTAAACCAATCAAACATGAAAAAATTAAAAAAATCTTTTTTCGTACTAACGCACCCAAAAGGTAAAACATTCTACCAAAAATAATATCAACAACAACAACATACCCAGTGAAATCCCACAAGTGGGGTCTGGGGAGGGTAAGATGTACGCAGACCTTACCACTACCTAAGTAGAGAGGCACCAAAAATAATATCATATTTTAAAATTTAAACTTGAGACCTCTAATTATATTTCATAATAATATAGTGTTCTTCATATATTCTTTGAGTGTAACAATAGAAATTTACTTATCCAACTTGTGAGTAGTTTCATCCAACTTTTTTTATATGCAAAAAGGCCCAACATACTGAAATCCAGCCCAATACATGTAGAAATGGGGGCCCAAATATTGTTTGAGACCCAATTGAAGTTTAGAGTTTACCTTTTCATTTCTCTTTTTTTTTTTTCCCAAACTCTGCAAACATAGAATCATGGAAGCGATCACTAGTATTTACATCATAGTAGAATGTCTATGTCACGCCTTTTGAAAAAGTCTTGATGCACAACATATCTCACATTAACAAGGTCTAGAGAAGAGTTATACCTTAAAGGGTGTGAGGTAGACAATTTACTGTGATACAAGCATTATTGACTGCTTTTATAATTCAAACTTATGATCTTCATATCAAAATAAGCCCATGCAAGAAAGGCCTAATTTACGAAAATCTATCCCGATACATGTAGAAACTAGGGGCACAAATATTGTTGGAGACCCAATAAAGTTCAGAGTAAGGCTATTCAAAATCGAACCGAAACAGATAATTTGAATTGAAAATAAAAAATTATTGATTTATTAGTAATGAGTTATTGATTTAGGAATTTTAGTAATGACTTTAATTTTTTATTATCGGATTATTGATTTTTAATGATTTTAGTTTTTTCTTAATTGATTAACCAATAACTCAACAGTAAATTATATAATTATATTTATATCATTTGGTATGTAAAGTCCTTAACTCAAACCATAGTTTTTCTACTTTTATTTTTTGATGTCTCAAACTCATCAATTATTTTAGAATGTGACAACTCATGTACTTTGTTCATTTAGTTTGTTACCTTGTTTCTAAGTGACTTTCAATGATTTTGTCAAATCTTAACAGTTAAATCGCTAACCAAACCAATAACAATCAATAAATTATAGACCAATAATCGATAAATCAATATCTTAATAGTTCTATAACGGTTTAACATGCCTAGTATAAACTAATAACAGATAAGTCAAACCGATAAATTTCAAAATCAGAGTTCGCCTTTTCATTTCTTTTCCTTTTTCCAGAGAATACTTTTTTTTGTTTCTAAACAATTATTATTTACTACAAATTCAATTCTTTTATTTTTTATTTTTGGTAAGAACATGTCAAGTTTAATGATCGTGTATAATTAGTTGAAGGTTTAGTTATATATGTTGAATACAATGTAATTTAACCGATTACAACGAGCCATCACTTTATGACTAAAGTTACAATATAAAATTTGATATAATTATTCATGTTTGACCTATATCTTATCGATTCAAATCATAAAAACAATTACTAATGCTTGAATTAAGATAGATCATCTACATCGTGCTCCTTAAGGTGTGGTACTTCTCAAATTTTGCTAATGCGAAATCGCGAAAGCAATCACTAATATTTGCATTAAGTTAGACCACCTATATACATCACATTTCTTAAGGCATGCAATCTGGTGTATAAAGCACCTCGCGTTTGTACAATTCAGAGAAGAACCCTGAACCACACCCTAAGAGGTGTGATGTAGATAATCCTTCCTAATATAATATAGAACTTTGTTGTCTTTTATTTATCAACAAACTCTTGGATTTTTTCTTCTTTATTAATATATATATATATTATTTGAAAGAGAAAAGACTTGATAAACTGTTGGAAAATCATCAGTTGGTAGTTGATAACTAAGAATAATAATAAAACAATATGGTCCATTCTTGCTTTCTCTTTGGTCTAATATCCTAGTAGGGATAATTACATCTTTTGATCCCTCAATTATCAATAAATTTAATATTGGTCCTTGAGATTTTTCAACATGTATATATACATATCTAATCTTATATTAATTAAAATGTATATTTTTAGTCCCCTTATATGCTAATAAGTATGGTTACCTTTAAAACAATATTACTCCTAAATATCCAATAATAAAATTGCAAGGCCTATTTAGTACATGAGTAATTAAATGATTTACCATTTTGTCAACACACTAAGTTGAAGGGCGGAATTGGCATCCAACAAAGCCAATTCCACATTGTTGCTGAGTCGTCGAACTTATTCATCAAGAGATTTATGAAATTTATATGGATTGATTCGTTTACTCTAAGTCTTATTACTGACATGATGAAATCTAATTTATGGTGATCATTTATCAAAAAATGACTATATCTAGTTATAGATTGAGCAATCGAGACAATAACATATTTACTTATAGTACTTAATTGACATTCATAAAAGGATACTAATTGAATTATGAATTTACTTCATCATTGTTTAATAGAAAATTAATATTCTTTAGTCAAATATCTATATATTGTAGGGACTAAAAGGGCAAAATTCCCCTCCAATAATAATTAAGTAAAACCAAAGGACACTATCTTAAAGAATATGCTAATTTTAAAGTGGCTTATTTCTTGCTTTACTTATCTAGACTAGTGGGGTAAAGCTCACAATTTTTTATTAAACAAAAAAGGAAAAACAAACAAAGAAAAAGGGAATTAATTAAAGTTATATCAAAGAATATGCTTTGTAGCTTCTTTTATTTTCCATCACTATTTAAATCTCATCCTATTAAATATGTGCACGTTTTATTTTAAAGGAAGTTTCATGAGGATCTCTAGAGAACATGCCAAATGGATAAAGCAAAAATTTTATTAATCTAATCCAAGTTGTTTTTTCATAGATATGGTGTTAATAGTTTTTTCTAAAGCAAATTAGATACTAATTTTAGTTTATTGAAAAAAGGATACAAATTTATAAATAATTAATTTTACATTTTGCTTTTAATTCATATTCATATTTATCTGGAGAGTTGATTGTTTCGTTTTTTAGGTTAACTTGATTAAATTTTAAAACTAAACTGAAATAACTAAATTTAATATTTAGATGGTTGAAAACTATATGAAAAATGCTATAAGTAGTAATCATTCTCATATTATTGGTTAAAGTTCATGTAATGTAACCCCGATAAATGAAATAGTAACAATCAAAAATGAACGGAGAGAATAATGGTTATCATTTGAGTGGAGTTAATTAATCCTCAATTAACTAGTTAGATCTATTACTATAATTTACAAAATCATGCCTTCTAAAATCAACAATAGAGCCAAATCCATAGATGACTAATATAATTGTCTATCCCCCCCCCCCCCCCCCCC
>DF360648.1:37211-59752 GCA_000787875.1 Solanum virginianum
TATTTGAAAAATTCTCATCTCAAAAATATCATTTGGACCAGCAAAAAATACTAAATATGAAATAACTAGAGTAGATAACAAATGAGCGTTAGACATAATTAATCCTCACAAAACTAAGCCTAACACGTGAACCGCTTTAGGTATTGTATAAACACGATATTATACAATAAATTATTTAGCGATATAATATAATATAATATAATTCAAAATAAATAGTGAAAAGAGCACAAGAAGAGAATATTCCCAATTATACCCCTATCTCACTTTATATTCTCTCCCCTTTTTCTTCACTCCACATAGTTCATTTTACCATTATATCAACCTCTCAATCTCCCTTACATTTTTCTCTCATTTCTTCTCAAAAATTCCTATAATCACACCTTTACTGTGTGTGTTAGTGTGTGTAATTTCTCTCCATCGGAGCTATGAAGTTCGGGAAAAGTTTGAGCAACCAAATCGAAGAAACGTTACCGGAATGGCGGGACAAGCTTTTATCATACAAGTTTGAGCAACCAAATCGAAGAAACGTTACCGGAATGGCGGGACAAGTTTTTATCATACAAGGATTTGAAGAAAAAGCTTAAGTTGATTGAGCCGAAGAGATCGACGAGTTCCGGTGACGGTGATAGGGCTTGTAAGAGGATGAAATTGGTTGCCGGAGATTCTGATAAGGCGACGGAGAAGGAGCCGATGACCGATGCGGAAGTTGAGTTTGTGAATTTGTTGGAAGATGAGCTGGAGAAATTCAATTCGTTCTTCGTTGAGAAAGAAGAAGAATATATCATTCGATTAAAGGTAAAACAAAGAAATTCTGATGCCTTGCGATTTTTTTTAAGAAAAATACAGTTCTCGTCGTGAAAACTTGTTTAAATTCTAAATTGTTTTGTGATAATTGCATGAACATTGCTAAAAATGATTTGTTTTTGTCTAATTACCGGTGAAGCAGATGAGGATATAGGAAAAAATAAATTTAGTGATATGTTGTGTCTGTAAATTCTGGATCTGTTTCTGTGTCGAAACTAATTTTGCTCTGATTTAAGCATTGTTGTTTCGATTTTGGTGATGTTTCTGTTGTTTAATTGGCATTATGCTCCCGTTTGGTCATAGATTTTACTTGAATTTTTATGACCTGCATGAAAAAGATTGAAGTTTTTGTGAGTAAACGTACAGTTTTGGGGACTTGATATGTTTTGACGATGGACTTTTGGAATCTGATTCAAAATCTATGGCCAAATGCTAGTGAAGAGATTATTAAAATATTGATTTCTAGCATATTACTCTAGCTGTATGATGCAGGAAGAGAATAAAGTAATTGAATAATTTGCTTTTAACTGTAGTAATTAGAACCTAACACAGTGATGTAGAAAAGCATATAATACTAATTGCTTAATTAAAAGAACAATTATAAAGGAAAAGAATCGTACAAAATTGATTATGTAATTCAACCTTTGAATAGACCCAGAGCAGTAAAAGGATGCTGGCTTTGTTGGATTGATGTGGCAGCATGCTTGATGCTTACAAAGTCGAATCCAAAATTTGATGTTTATGAGTTTCTAGGATAGCGTCAAGTTAGTATACAATATTAAATGAGTTCATAATCCAATGTAATAATCCTTTTAAGTATATATAGTGGGACCTCTAGATTATGTTGTAGATCCTCCACGGCATGCTTATCTGCTTGCATCGACGATTTTAAGATTACTCTGTAGGCCTTTATCAAAAGATTACCTTACAGTCACATAACTGAATTAAGATTCCATGAAGTTCAATGAAGAAATAATAATTCTCTTAGGAATGACAATCAGGGCAGGGCAAGATTTTACTGCGGGGAAGCGGTTGAGTTTGCAAGATTTCACCCGGCCCGCCCTATTACCATTCCTATATTTTCTCAGTGAGGAGGTCCCCTGCCCTCATCGAATTGTGCTTATATGCTTTATGCAAGCTTCAATTGCTCTGTTAGGTATTTGGTAGTTATTTTTTAGGTTTGCGCTTTCATGTATGAATTGATAACGAAGAGAGAAACAAAAGTTTTTTTTATCTGCATCCATGATTTGAATGTAGAGAGGCCATAGTGCATAATGAATACTATCTTATTCTAACTTGTTTCATTTTGTGACCCAAAGCTATAATTGATTAGAAGCAAAATCTTTATTCTATAGTTGTGCTGGGATACAAAGTAGTCATTGGTACAGATGTAGTTCACACTAATTATTGATTATGCATCTAATTATTTCCAATAAGAAGAAAAACAATCATCACTTCTCATAAAATAAAGAATGATTATGCAAGATCTAGTTAAATTTTGCTCCTGTATTTGACATGTTTCATAAATTGGTAACAGGAGTTGCAAGATAGAGTGGCAAAGGCAAAGGATCGTAATGATGAGATTATAAAGATTCGCAAGGAGATAGTAGACTTCCATGGGGAGATGGTTTTGCTGGAAAATTACAGCGCCCTCAACTATACTGGTAAATACGATGTCTTTCTTTGAATGCCTGAAATTCATTATACCTCAGAATTTAAGGGCACTTCTGAGAAGTCTTTGTAAATGTGCAAGAGTTGATACTTGGGCTTGTGCTATATATTTGCATCTATGCTCATTGCCTGATTGGTTTGCTCTGAGAATTCGGTATCCATAAAGCTAGAAAAGGTGCAGGAACAACTTGAGAATAGTATATAAGTCACTTGTAGTATCTCATAGGTAGTAATGAGCAGTGGCGGATGTAGCTGCTAGCCGATGGCTTCATCCAAGTATTTATGTGAGAATCCACTAAAATTTCATCAAAAATTTGATCTGCACCCATAAATTTATAAGTACAAGCAGTCAATACTAAATACCTTTAAGGTCGAACCTATCAAGTTTACATCCTGGATCCGCTTCCGTTGATGAGCCATTCTGATCTATTTCTATTTTTTTTATAGGACTCGTGAAGATACTCAAGAAATATGACAAAAGGACTGGTGCTCTTCTTCGCTTGCCCTTCATTCAGAAGGTCTTGCAACAGCCTTTCTTCACCACTGATTTGCTTTATAAGCTCGTTAAGGAATGTGAGAATTTGATCGACCATCTATTCCCCATCATTGATGCCTCCTGCATTGCCGCAGAAGCTGACGGAAATGAAACTTCGACTAGCGTCAACAACAAAAACGAGGGTCTACTTAGAGCCCCCAAGGAGCTGACAGAAATAGAGTATATCGAAAGCTTATACATGAAGAGCACCAAATCTGCTTTACGAGCTTTAAAAGAGATTCGGAGCAAGAGCTCAACGGTTAGTGCTTTCTCATTGCCCCCATTGCAAATTAGTGGACCAGAGGATACTTGGAATAAAATTCCAATCTTAGAACAAGCAGCCAAGTAATCTTAACTATACAGGGAGAGTTGTTTGATGGCCCCTTGAATGTGTTATCTTATTATACACCAAGTAGTATTTTCCTTTTTTTGGGTCTGATAAATCACATGTTTTGCATGTATTAGATACTAACACAGATGTAAAATGCACAAATTTTAATCTCAAAGAATGTGTGATGAACTCTTGTTCATCTCTTAAACTGGTTATTCTCTTAGATGTCTTTTTTGCTATCTGCTGACATTTCCGCGGTGAAGAGTCTCATTATTTGCATTATATCTTTGAATTCGATTAAGGGCTTTTCATAGGCTGGGAGAAAGAAAGAAAACTATCTTTTGTCCTTGCTTGACTAGTGGATCTTGTAATCAAATTCCCTTCGGACTCGAGGAGCCCTATGTTAATTCATTCTTTCCCATCCTTTTCCTTTTAGCTAGTTATTAATAATTGGGAGTGGGTCACAGATTAATATTTGTGAAAGCCTTCTAGTTCTGATGCTTCTTCTCAGCCCAATAACTGGTGTGTGACATCCATAAAGATATCAACGTGTATGACATCTATATAGATATCAACGTTAGAACGAGGACGATTCATACCAAAACGTCTGAAATATGATGATTTATGAAGGCTAATGTGAAAAATGCATAACAAAACTGCTAGAGGGACCGAATTAGAGCTGAGACTGAAACTTCCTTGAATAACATTTAGGATCAACACTTTGCCACCATTGAAGGATGGCAAACAACATAATCCCTTGATATAGTAATCCCACAAGTGGGGTTCGGGAGAGTGTATGTATACACACTTTATTTAACCTTGATGAGGTGGAAAGTTATTTCTGACCGACCCAAAATATATTTGAAAGAACCACAAAAAGTAAAAGCTATAATGAAATTGAAAAAAGAAAAATTCACACATCACTCAGCCTAATTCAAGTTTTTAATTTATCAAATCGAATTAGCTATGTTAGGGTTTTTAGATCTATAAATCAAATCAAATTCGTAGGAGTCAATATTTTTCTAATTTTGGTTTCGATTTTTTTTTTAAAGTTACAATCAAGCTTAGCCAATTATGATCAATTTTTTTTCCGGTCTTAAATCATTAGTTGATTATTTTTCCCAATTTGATTCAATTTGTTGATTTTTGTAATATATCTAATTATGAATCATTATAGTTTGACTGCTCTTAATAGGAGATTTCGAATTAAAGACATTAAATAGTATTTTACTAAGGAGCATTTTACGATCTTGAGATAAATATAAATTAGTCTAATGAGATGTTTCGAATATTGAATTGTTAAATAAAAAAAGGTATATCGAATTAAAGACATTAAATAAATATTTTTACTTAGAATAATTGGTTTAATTCTGCCCATACCTACACCTTGTTCTTATCCCCACCATTATTGCACTACACATACCGTACTTTATAAAATAAAATTTTTAAAATTGATCATAACTTCCACTTAATATTATAATGCTTCTGCCTTAATTAGAGTTCTCAAATTAGTTTGCAAATTCTTCAAGTCATAAAAAATTATTGGTAGAAAGTGTTTCTCCTGAATAGGATCCAATATGATGCGAATTCAAAATAATTAAATCTCAATATAAATATCAAATATCGTATAAAAAATAAAATATTATATTCATTAATTTATTCGACATTCTTTAAATAGCAATTCTCGATCACATGCACAAATTTATTGAAGTTATGAACCATCACCAACACTATTAAAATATATAGTTACATATACATGGCCACAAGCAACATAAATCATCGAAAATCGAATTAAACGAAAATTTATTGTATCGAAATTTGATTATCGTATTCGGTGAGTTTTTAAAAAATTAAACTTGTTTAACACACATAAATATATAAAGTCGATCTAAGTTTTTCTTACACGATTTCTCTAAAAGCTGTCGAACAAATTATGAATTTATCTTATCAAAATAACTGTTTCTTTGATATGGGCCACAACTCACCAGCAACATAAATCATCAAAAATCGAATCAAATGAAAATTTACTATATCGTAATTCGATTATCGTATTGGATGAATTTTATTATATATATAAAGTATTTCTCAAGGACAAATTAATAGCTAATTGCCAACCTAAAAACCAAAATTAAAGTCTTACTAAAAGTGATATCAACTTGGAATATTCAAAGGTTGGATTTACTTTCACGTTAAGTTGATTACTTTAATGAGAAAATAAAATAAAATAAAATAATATTACATACCATTCCTTTCATACTTTATTTCATCAAGATTTGTAAATACGTTTATTTAATTTTTTTATATTAAAAGTGATATTGAAAAAAGTTTTTTTTTTTTTTGAAAGAGTTTGACTATCAATCTAAAAAGTCAATGTTATGACAACAATTTATGCTTATTTGTTTGTCTTTTTTTTTTAATATATCTAAAAATTTTAAAATTTTACTCTAAATTATGAAACTTAAAATATTTAAAAAGAGATATAAAAAATTGATTGAATCTTAAAATAATTTTATTAGTATTGTATAAAATAAAATAGAAAAGTAATACATATTTAAAAATAATGTAAAAAGTATTGTAAATCCTAATAATTAACAATTTAAAATATTTTTTTAAAAAAAACTGTTAATTAGTACTTGAAATTCTATTAATGCCACATAAATTGGGACAGATAGAGTAATAAATATTATTTAATATTACGTAAAAAATTATGTAAATCACAAAAACTAGCCACTTTAACTATTTAAAAAAGATATAAAAAGTTCGATGGATTCACAAAATTTTACTAGGATCACATAAATTAAGACGAAGGGAACAATATTTATTATTTGAAAACTACATAAAAAAATACTATAAATCATAATAATTAATAACTTAAAATATTTAAAGATTATATAGATAAAATTTATTAACTCCTTAAATTCTATCTGTATCACATAAATTAAGAAAGAAAAATAACACGTTGCACAGAGCTTGTCACTAGTAATATAATTTTATAAGTAACAAAAATAAAATATATACAATTTTGTTTTTGACTTATAAAAAATAGAGCCACACAATAAGAATCAAGAAAACGTAAAGGACTCAAACAATGTCGTATTCATACAATTCCTTTATTATTACCAAAGTATTTACCTAATGAAAAAAAATAAATTTAATTAAAAAATAATAATTAAAAAAACATTATAAATCTTTACTTGGTTATGTTTGAATTTACATAAATAAAAAATATTGTTTTTGGCTTCTCATAAATAAAAATAAAAGAAAAATGTTACATATCACTTCTACTAATTGTAAGGTATGTTGTTAATTTTCAAAATTGGATGGATGAAACTACTTATCATTTTTTATTTGTGTAATTTCACATATTCTTCAAAAAATAAAAATAAAAGAATAGTTTTGTCATATCACTTCTATTAATTACTTATGTAAGCAGTTTTTTAAAATTAATCAAACACAATTTACTTATCAAAAATAATTTTTAAAGGAATTAATAAAACATAACTTGATTTTTTCAAAAGCATTTTTCAAAAATAAATAAATTATTCTTTAAAAATACTTTTAAAAATAAGCAATTTTTAGCAGCAATATCAAACCTCTTATCTCTTGATTATAAATATGGACAGCTATGAATATGATACAAAAGAAAAAAATAATTGAAAACAGTACAACAACAACAACATACCCAGTGAAATCCCACAAGTGGGATCTGGGGAGGGTAGGATGTACGCAGACCTTACCACTACCTAAGTAGAGAGGCTGTTTCCTGTTCATAGACAGATAGAAGGGAGGGGGGAAAAATAAAGAAGGAATTAAATTAATAATATTAGTGATGGATAAAATAAATAAGATTATTTTATTATCTTAATTTTTTAAATTCAACAAATTACTCCTTTTATTCCATTTTACGTAGCATTTTTAATTTGACATGATCTTTAATTTATTTTATTAAGAATAGAAGAAAAATCTTAAAATTAAATTATTTCTAATTATGCAAGATGTCATTCTTTTGGAAAAGAAAAAAACTGCCATATGAAATGAAATAAAAGAAAATAAATTATTTACTTTTTTTCGTTTAGAAAAAATCATCTATTTTGACTTAATATATAATTTAAAAAATAAATAAAATTTTTAATTTTATAATTCTAAATTAAAATTATATTAAATATATCAAAATATTCTTTAATTCTACGACCTGAACATGCATTTAGAAAAGGTGGAATTGAAATTTTATCCAAGAAGAAAATAATTTATCTTTTCGAAGTAGACCAAACAAAAAGTTAATCCCTCACGTGACACCTTTTAATTTGACATAATATTTAATTTTTTTTTTAATTTGTAATCTAAAATTATTATTAAGTACTTATATGGCGTATAATTATTTTATTAAGAATAATTTTTTAAAAAAATTAAATAAACCAAAGTTAAAAGGATGTCAAATTGAATAAAGAAAACATCTTTTTTTTTGATAAAAAATAGAGTATTATTTTTAGTATATTGGATAAATAAAAATAAATGGAATAAAGAAATATAGAAACCTATCCATGGAGGATTCCAATAACTTCTGGCCATTGCTCTGTAAACACCATTTAAAAATTGAAAAAGTACACTGCTTATATTCTTTTTTCCCAGATATAGCATATACATACACTACTGTTGCATCTATAGCTTTTGCTTCTAAGAAACCCCATAGACATTAAAGAAGACTAAAAAGATTCATTTTTTTTTTTGCAATCATCACTTCTTTCTTGTTCCAATCCATTCAAGAAGAAGGTTAATCTGTCCTTTTCACTTCTTTTTTTCAAACTCTTCCTTTAGAGATGGCTTCTATAACACCCTTATCTCAATCCCAACCCCTTTTGGAGAAAACCCAATTTACAGCTTTGAAAAAGAATCAAAATCAGTTTTTTTCAATACCCTTTTCAAGATTCACTCAAAGTTCAAATCTTTGTTTGAGAAAATCAAGGATGGTTGTGGTTTCAGCAACAACTACTGCTGAGAAATCAAATAAGAGGTACCCTGGTGAGGCTAAGGGGTTTGTGGAGGAAATGAGGTTTGTGGCTATGAAATTGCATACTAAGGACCAGGCTAAGGAAGGGGAAAAGGAGCCTGAAGGTCAGCCTTTGGCTAAATGGGAACTTAGTGTTGAAGGGTACTTGAAGTTTTTGGTGGATAGCAAATTGGTTTATGATACTTTGGAAAAAATTGTGGAAAAGGCTCCTTTTCCTGAGTGTGAGTTTTCTTGACTTATGTGTATCTGTTAAGAGTTTTAATATGTTGTTTTGTTTAGTTCATGTTTTTGACAATTGAAAAATTTGATAAATTGGTGCTGCTGTGGAGTAGTTTATTCTGCTGTGGAAATAGCCTCGCATCTTACCCTCCCAGACCCCACTTATGAGGTTACACTGAGTATGTAGTTGTTGTTGTTGGTGCTGCTGTGGAGTAGTGTGTTATATATATTCTGTAACTTTGGAAACTATGGGATTTCCAGATGAGTTTTTAAGTTTCTGTTGGTACCTATGATAATTGATTCTTTGACATCCATTAAGGCTCTAGTATATTGTTTTGTTTGGTTCATGGTAATGATAATTTAAAAAGCTTGATGGATTGCTTCTTCTGTGGGAATGTATTACTCTGTAATCAGTTGAGGGGAGTGGTCGTCCCTTCGGGGGCATCCATAAAATTGGAACGGCACAGAGAAGATTAGCATGGCCCTTGTGCAAGGATGACATGCACAAATCGAGAAATGGTCTAAATTTATTAAGAAAAAAAGGTTGAGGGGTAGTCTCCGATCCCTCATTTTCTTTTGGCGTAAACAGAAACTTCCCAGTTAGTTGTATAGATGACTGGGTGGAGTTTGTAGAAAACCATATTTTGTAGATTCTTTATGTTTTGTTATATCCCTTGATAGTGAGTTTTTTTAGTTTCTATTGGTATTTGTTATACTTTCTGGTAATTATTTTTGTGTATCCATTTGAATTTCAACTATTATGTGCTGTTTGATTGACGGTATTACAATTGAAAATTTTGATGGATTACTCTGGTTGTCGGGTTGTGCTCTTTAGAGCAAAGGAATTGTTGATAAGTGAGGATTTTATTCAACGAGAGGACTGAGTGTTACCTTTTCTTTTCTTTTCTTTATCTCTTTCTTAGGGGAAATATTTATATCAAGTTAACTATGAAGAAAACATTGCATTTAGAGTGCCTTTTAATCACATGGAAGAAGTTCTCTTTTTAGAGTTGTATATTATGCTTGGATGGTTCAAGAAGGATAGCCAAGCCTCTGATTTGGGATCGATATAATTAACATCGAGCATCTGTGACTCATGTTTGGTATTTCTGCTATGTCTTAAAAGTGATCTTCGGTTCCCAAACACATAAATGTTAAAATTCTTTCCAAAAGCCGTAACTCATTATTTGGCTAATACTAGCGAAGACATGAAAAAGGGATAATAGAGAAGCTTAGGTTTGAGTGAATCACTGAGGTCGCTGATGTTTTTACGAACCAATCAGTTGCATTTCAGCTTTAACTAATGACCCCAGGGCCGTTCTGCCACACTTCCTTCTTCGGTCGCTTTCAGCATTTCAGTATTCCCACCTTAACTAATGCACTAAGCTGTAAAACAGAATCTTAGTGCTCTTTCATTTGACTGCAGATGCTGAGTTCAGGAACACAGGATTAGAAAGATCTGAGGTTCTAGCAAAGGATTTGGAATGGTTTAGGCAGCAAGGTCATGCCATCCCAGAACCGTCAACTCCTGGTGTCAGCTATGCTCGTTACTTAGAGGAGCTATCAGAAAAGGATCCTCAAGCATTTATTTGCCATTTTTACAACACTTACTTTGCACATTCAGCTGGAGGTCGCATGATAGGGAGAAAGGTCAGTGATCTTCTATTTAAGTTTTCGTATTGTTCCGCATTGTTCGTCTTACACTGTGGTATAGAAAGTTAGAATTTATCGTAGAAATATGGAATGAACAAAAGTTTAAATGGTTCTAAGTCATAATTTAAAGGGGATCCTCCAAGGACACCTAAGTGTGTGGCTTTGACGCATAGTGGTCATTAGGTGAGAGGACAACCTTGAGGTATCAGGTTTAATTCCAGCAGAGTGGAGCTAAATAACATTAGGAGATTTCTTTCCATTTGCGTAAGCCTTAGTGGGCAGAGTTACTCGGAGCCTTTGCTGGTGGTTGTAGCCGGTACTTGGTGGAATACCCAAGGTCCGCGCAAGATGGGACCCGAAACCACGCCATCAGAAATTTCTTTTTTTGAAGGGCATCCAAGGCAGCTCATGTGAAGAACACATCATTTCTTGGTTCTCAATAAACTCAATCATTACACCCTTGTATATAGATTCATGTCCTCTTTCCTTCTTCATATTCTGTTTTCGGTTTACCCCTTGAGCTGCCTCTCAACATGGATTTCATTCAACAACAAACAACTATGCCTTTGGTCCCAAATAATTTTTTTCATAGGTGTTAAAATTTTCTTAATTATGCTTTTCCTTCATGTACCATACTCCCATTCATTCACTCATCAGTGCTTCAAATTTGATGGATGGTTGAATCCTTTCTTCCGTGATGAACTGTTGGCACCAGTCCTACATTTTGTCTGTGTGGACCGAGGAGAAAGGGGGCTCGGCGGGAAGAGGAGTGTACCCTGAGAGAAGCAAGGAGGCTTTTTTTGTTATGCTACTAATACTTGCTATCAAACTTAAGTCTGCTGAAATTATGATTACAGTAACAAACAAACTAAACAACGTGTAAAGATGAAAGTTTGAGTTTTCATACTGTTAAAAATACTCGGCAGATGATAAATTCAGATTAGAAGAAATGTAAAATGGAAGTAATCCTAAACTGTCGATACAAATTCCTTTGTTAGACTAGTGCTGTGGTAGAGGTTGTTGTCGCCCTATTCCATAGTTTTTAATCCTTTCCTTCTTTCCTTCTTTCCTTCTTAGAGCTATGAATGTTAAAAGGAAAAAGATGGTTACTTGTCGACAATCATGCTTCTTTTTGCTTTATAGGTAGCTGAAAAGATACTCGACAAGAAAGAGCTGGAATTCTACAAATGGGATGGCGATCTTTCTCAGCTGCTGCAGAATGTTAGGGATAAGCTGAACAAAGTTGCAGAAGTAAAATCCTTTAGCGCACCCCCTCTTTACAAGTTTTCAACTCTTTAAAACTATAACCATTTTCACCTAACTTGTTTCCATTAATGGTTAACGACTTAACATGATTCATTTTCATCGATTCTTTTCTCAGAACTGGACTAGAGAGGAGAAGAATCATTGTCTGGAAGAGACAGAGAAGTCATTCAAGTTCTCCGGGGCCATTCTCCGTTTGATATTCTCTTGACGCACAACTATGTGCTTTGTTTCCTCGTTAACTTGTACATTGGATGATCGAAAGGTCAATTTCTGTGAATAGTCGTGTTTCTTTTTCGCTTTGATTCTGCCTATGGTGTATAAGAACTTGATTATAATTCAAGTATTACATCTTTATTCAATTCTCAATGTTGCTGCTCAACTAATGGGGCTGTCTAACCTCATAGAAACTTAGTTGAAGGTATTCAAGTAGAAAACCGACGTTTTCTTTCTTTTTCTCTATTGAAATGTGGTGATTGTATATCATATTTGACTTAAGAAGCATCACACGGGTTGGAGTTCTTACCTTCTTGGTGACTCGTTTTTTAAAAAATATAGCTCTCCTTGTATGTGATAAGAAGATACCACATAAACTTAAAGGTAAGTTTTACAGAGCGGTGGTTAGACCCTCTTTGGTGTATGGGGCGGAGTGTTAGCCCATAAAAAATGCACATGTCTAGAAGATGCACGTTGCAGAGATGAGAATGTTAAGATGGATGTGTGGGCAGACCAGGAGCGACAAGGTCAGAAATGAGTCTATCCGGGAGAAGCTAGAGGTGGCCCCGGTGGATGAGAAGATGAGAGAAGCGAGGCTACGATGGTTTGGTCCTTGAAGAGCATAGAATCTATTTTGCCTTGGATCAGCCCTTTGTTGGCCTCCCTTAGCCTTTGGACCCGTATTTGCACTTTAGCCTTGTGGACGACCATCTTTAGCTTTGTTTTGAGCATGAGGATAATCAATAACTTTGTGACCTATTTCACCACAACCAAACCAAGCATTAGAATTCCTCAAACATGGACCAGTATGATTCTTTTCACACACCTCTAACATGGAATGGAGTGGGGGCCAAGACACTCTCCGGGCTCACCCTCATAATAACAAGTGTTCCACATAAAAAAGTGCTCTCCTTGTATGATCATATGACTCTGGAGAGGGTCTTGCCCCTACCTTGTGATGCAAGAATGGATCGATCGGAGAAGACACAAATGGAAGAAATCGAGATTTGGGGAACTCACTGTGAGCTCACAGCGTTCTTCTTCCATTTCTTGTTCTTCTCCGATTCTATCCTGCTTCACCTTGTGAAGGTAGAGATTTGTTTTCGATGGACTCTCAGTTGGCTTACAAATAATTGCTCTAATTTGATGATTTGAACTTCTTGATTGAACTATGGATCAAACTCATCAAAAGGTTGTTGGAAAATTTATATTCCCTTTCCTTTCCTATTTGTTTGACTGATTTTGATTTGATACGAAATTTAAGGAAGTAAAGGAAGTCTTTTTACTTTTTAAAACTTTGTACTAAGTCAAAATAAGACAAACAAAAATGAGGAGTATAACTTTCATGTGGAATTGAATATAGTGATAGTAGAAAATTTATAAGTGAAGTTCATTCTAAAATTAAACATTATACTCTCACCTGATTGTACCTGCAATACAAACATCCACCGGTGTGTTTCCAAGGTCTTCTTGTTCTTGTTGAATTCTTGCAGCAGAAGCCTCGAGCTTTGGCAGACAATACTCCAACTTAATTAGTTGTAGTGAGTTGATTTCTGCAAACTCAATGGGTATTTCTTCCAAGTGAAAGCAACAGCTAATCATGAGACGCTCAAGGACAGGGAAATTGTCATTTGTGGCTTTCCAGTACTTGAGATTGTTCCTGTCAATCAGCAAAGTTTTCAACTGAGCAAATCCCCCTTCAATTGGATGCCATTCTTCACCACAACAAGCATCATCCCCCAGCTTCAGCACCTCAAGGTTACGCAATTCACCTATGATGTTCAAGTCCTCCCACCTTAGACTAGTGTTGAACAACTTTAACTTTTTGAGTGAAGATGGAAAAGCTTTTGCACTTGGAATGGTCAATCGTGAATTATTACCCAACCCAGGCTCAACATCAACTACAAAACTCAATGTTTCAAGTTGATGTAGATGGAAGAGATTATCGAAAAGTCTAGATTCTTGAGCACATCTGTACTTCTCAATATTTCCAAATAGTCTCAAATTTTTAACATTCTGAATCCCGGAAATAACCTCCGTTGTGCAACAAGTTGGTGACATGCCAGAAAGAGTGTGCAAGTTATATAAGACAACGTACCTCTCTTCGTCCAATCTCGGAGGATTTGGCAAATCCATAGCGCATGTCTCAAGATGCCGTAATTTCATTAGTTCCCAGATTTGTTGTGGAAAATTTGGAGTCTCTCTTGTTTTAGTTATCAAAGATTGCAAATTGCATAAATTCGAAATTTCATCAGGTACTACAAAAAAGCAAGACACTGAAAGATACCTCAACCAAATGAGGTATAGTATCTCTCCAGGCAAAAATATAAAGTTTATGTCAATCAAATCCAAGATTCTGAGTAATTTGAAATGAAGAAGCTCTGATTGAAGAGTGCAACCCACGGCACTATAGAAACTAAGATAGAAAACAGAACGAGTTCGGTTCAAGAGATTGTAGTCATTATCATTTGTCTCCCCCCTTATCAAATGACGATATCCAGGGGTAAGAAGGGCCGTATAAAGACCAGTCCGTCCTTTAAATGAACTGATTTCATTCCTACCAAGACAACAACGTTCTGGTGAAACAAAATTTGAGCTTTGAGCTTCAGCACCTAACATCACCTTAGGTAGAATGTCATTCACTCTTTCGATGACAAGAACAAGACATCTATCCACAAGCTCTTGCAAACACTTGTTAGCCTCTCCTTCCAAGTCATTTTCCAACTTCAGGAACCCCTCAGCCATCCACAGTCTTGCCAATCTCTTCGCTGAAATCACACTGTCTTCACGAAATATTCCAAAATACAAAAGACAAGCTTTCAGATCACTGGTCAAGTGATTATAACTCAACCCCAACACATCTAAACATTGTTTATCAGGATCATTTGTGATTGACTTGACATCTTTAGCAACATTTTCCCAATATTCTATCGTCCTTGTAGATTTGAGAAGCCCAGCAACCACGACAATAGTTAGTGGTAACCTGTGGCATTGGTCTACGATTTGCTTCCCAATAGTCTCAAACTCGGATGGTAATGCTTCATCTGCACGCGTGATACTTTCAAAAAGGTTCCAGCTCTCATCCAGATCCATTAAACTCATCTGCATAGAAAGATTTTCTGTACCAGCAGAACAAGCTACTTCGGTGATACGAGTCGTCAGCAGTATTCGACTCCCATTGTTTTCACTTGGAAAACACAGCCTCAAGTCATCCCATGCTTCACTCTTCCACATGTCATCCAATACAATTAAATATCTCTTACCCTTTAAACTCTTTTGTAGCAGGTCTGCAAGCTCTGCCTCATCATCCATGTAAAATTTGCCACCCTTTGTAGAACGCAAAAGGCTCAACAAAATTTCTTTCACATTGTGTTGTTGAGAAATAGTAGCCCAGGCACGGACGTCAAAATGAGATTGGACAGATGCATCATTGTAAACTTCTTTTGCTAAAGTTGTTTTACCAATGCCCCCCATCCCGGCTATTGGGATGACTTTCAATTCACCAGATGAACCACCATATCGTGTAAGTTCTACCAGAACTTATTGGGATGACTTTCAATTCACCAAATGAACCACCATATCGAGTCAGTTCTACCAGTATCCTTTTCCTCTGATCATCACGCCCCACCATACTCAGAGTATGTGTTCCTGAACTTGAATCTTGAACCAAAGATTCCTTTGGTGCATGTTTGCCATTATCTTGAAACTTTGGAGACTCTTTTTGTACATTATCAAAGTCCTCCGCCACTTGTTTTAAGCTATCACAAAGGCGCTCACGTATCGTTTCTCTCTGCATTTCATCATTTTCGAAAAAGTGCATTTGTGATAGTTTCAGTTGAATTGTGTGTTCAACAACAGTTGCAAGTTCTTTTATCCGTGCTTCCATATCTGTCATTTTCCCAGAATTGTTATTTTTCTCAAAGTTCTTGAGAAATACTTCCAAGAAACTCACTTTTTCATGAAAAGCAACAAATTCTTCTCTGTGATCACCAACTAGATATCCCATTGGCGACTCCGGTGCCAGGACTGATCCCATTGTTCTCATAAGAGAAGCAACACTAGCGTAAGCCATAACCAGTTATGATTTGAAAGCTGCAAGTTGCAACAGGTCAATGTTGCTGTAAATTAATAACATGATTAAAATGTTGCAAAAGCATTCATCTTTTGATATAGTTCCTCTATATCAATGATCATAAATATCTATATGACGATCCTTCTTTCTTTCATATAATTTTTTATCGATTCTGATTAATAAAGAAATATTGACTTTGATACAAATCTGACATAAATCGCAAATGATACGTCACCTATGCTCAATTACTCTTCGTCAATGTTTAATCATATTAGTCATAATGTTATCAAATGGAGTCTAGAGAGGATACATAATATATCACAAATACAATAAATAAATTACAGTTGAAAATAAAATGAAAAAAATGAGTAAAAAATATATCCAGCCTAAGGCGCAAATATTTCTCTTTAAGAAGATTCATGCCCATCTTCGTGTTACTCCCTTCATGTTAATTAATTAATTATCTCAATTTATCTCCGTATTTAAAATCAAATAAACAAATTAATATGACCGCGTGCACCCTCACCCCGCCCAGACGGATTTGTTTTTGAGTACCTTCAAAAAAGTCTCATACTAATGAATTGGATTAAACCTATTTAAGTAAGTTCTATTTCTCCTCTTCCACCGATGTGAGAGAAGTTTGCTACCAACAATGGCCTCTACAATCCTGTTACCACCAACTAAACTTTAAATATAAAGAAAGACTTGACTTTATTAAATGGTTAGAAACTTTGAATTCACATTAGCTTATTTAATAGGTATTTGTGTTTTCTTTCTAAATTATAACTAATCATGTATTGAAATACATTTTTATGATAATATTTCAGGGAGAAAAATAAAACAATTGAGTATTAAAGTATATTTTAGACAAATCATTAATGATAGTTAAATATAAAACTCAAAAAATATAATCATAATACTTTAGATATGTTGTTGACCAGCAAATCAGTTACTCTTGCCGTTGCTGAGATTGGTTGGCAAATGTGTAAATGGTAGAGTTCTTCTATATATTTATTTTTTTCTTTAAATGGTCAAAAACAGATTCATCACTTTTTTACCCCATTTTTTATCTTATCTAAAATAACTTCAAAAAGATCTTTTTCACTTGTAAAAATTCTAAAAAGTATTCAGTAATTTTTATTGGCGTTGTTGAAATATCTACACATCGTAATATAAAAAGGCATTTGCTCTTAGTGACTTGTATCTGAAGTTCAATCAGTATCATTGAAAAGTACTTTGTCTCTATAATTTTTTCAATTATTTTGTTCTTAATTCACTTGCCAACAAATTTATAAATTCATTTTGTATATTATGTCCAAAAACAAAAAATTCATCATGTTTAATTCGTCGAACATGTTTTTATATGACTTGAATAAATTCTGTAATCATTTCAATTAGATTTAAAAAAATTTCATTATTTTTTGATAGATTTTTTCATAATTTCCCCTAAATGCCAAATTATTTTTTTTTCAAGAACTTGTTGTGATAGCAATAGTTCTTGACAGTATATTTTTTCAGTATTCTCTATCTCTATTAATTTGTTCTTGAACATCTTTGTCGATTGTTATATTTTTGTGGAATTTTTGTGGAATCTCATTTTAAAATTACTTTATCCAAATCGTTAGAGTAAACTAATCTTCTTTCATGTCTTTCTCCATTTGTCAATTTTTGAAAATAATGTGCATTAGAAAAATGCCTTAAGAGTTTGTCCTTTGAAAAATCTATATCCGTAACCTTAATTGATCCTTTTTCTACTAGTAAATTTCTCAACATGGTATCAATATTTGCCCATTGATTAGGATCTTAACGAAATTATTGAACTTATTTGAAAGTTCTAGATTTTTAAAAAAATCTACCTTCGATTTCTCACTAATTTCATCTTCTGTTTCTTGAATTTTATCATTATTTAGATCAACAAAGTTAGTAATTTTTTATTTAGAGAGCACTCTTCTATATTTTTACATTCTTCAGTAATTTTTGAAATTATTTTTTTATTATTTGTTAAAAATCTATCAAGGACCCCTTTTTGAGATTCTAATAGATTTTCAGTTTCTCTGAATTTATATTTTCTAGCTGACATATTTAAATTATAAAAAAGTAATTAAAAGATACCTATAATAATAAAACCCGATAAAAATATTGAAAGACTATGTAACGACTGGTCCAACACTGTGAAGTATTGTCCGCTCTTGGGACTCGGTCTATCACAGTTTTGTCCCTTTGGGCTCACCCAAAAGGTGTCTCATAATGTTAGGTCCAATCCTTTACTTAAATAGCCTAGGACTTTCCCTCTTTTTTCGATGTGGGATTTATCCAAGTGAGTCAGGCGTTATGTATCGCCGTCCCTGCACTCAAAAGAAAGAAGATGCTTTACATATCAGAGTTGGCTCTTGACTTACGGTGGTGGGGCAAACCTCAACGAGGACGCTGAGTCCCTACGGGGGTGAGTGCAGGGACGACGATATGTAACGCCTGGCTCACTTAGGCAAATCTTACATCGGAAAAAAAGGGAAAAATTCTGAGCCAAAGGATTGGACCTAACATTGTTAGGCGCCTTTTGGGGTGAGCCAAAGGGACAAAATCGTGATGGGCTAAGACCCAAGAACGAACAATACTTCAAAGTGTTGAATCAGTCGTTACAGACTAGATTCTAAGATATTTTATAATGGATTCTTTGAAATACTTACCTCAAAACTTGAAAAATTGAGAAAGAACAACAGATACTACACAAACACTCACAAGATTTTCTTAACTCTCTTTTATTAGAATATAAAGAACTCAACAGTTTGTTTTGAGCAATGAAACGACTATGGAGAAAGTAAGAAAAAATTTATCTAACTTTGTATATAAAGATGTTTGATGAAAAAATAAAAAGATACTTAATATTAAATTAATTAGAAGAAAGAGTATATTATAGCAAAATAAAAACAAAAAGTACATAGTAAAGAAAAAGAGAAATTTTTTCTAACAATTTCCAGGAAATGAAAAATTAGCTGCCTGCCACTAAATTTTTATGGAGTAAATAAGTCAATAAATTATAATATGATAAGGGTGGAGGATCAAAACAAATCTCCATAGGAGCCAATGAGTTATTTTTTAAAAGAAAAAGAGGAAACCTTTTGACTCATATAAAGTGAATATGACTCAATTATTCAAGAGTACCTTTAATTTGCACAAAGTTTTTAATTTTTTATTCATTGGAATATAGAATAATTTAGCAAGTAATTATGTTAGTAATAATAAAATAGGGAAGTAAAATTTAACTTTCACACATAGCAGAAAAAGTTTATAACAAGGGATAATTAAGATTATACGTCTTTGAATCAAATTATTTATATTCATATACTTATTTATATTTATGTCTTATTATTATGAAAATTTGTACGCTGACTTCATGTTGACATTAGTACCACATCCTATATGATATACTAATATGGTATTAATATACCGACATGATATCACAGATGATAATTAAGTTCAGTCCTATATGATACGGATATGGTATCAATATATCGACAAAGTATTATAAAAGAATAAATTTTCTACTAATTTAGAATTTTAATAAATAAGTTTGTAAATTTAATAATTTTCTTTTAATTATTTTATTTATTAAAAAGAAATCT
Source organism: Solanum virginianum (assembly GCA_000787875.1). Taxonomy (NCBI): domain Eukaryota; kingdom Viridiplantae; phylum Streptophyta; class Magnoliopsida; order Solanales; family Solanaceae; genus Solanum; species Solanum virginianum. The sequence goes on from DF360648.1 coordinate 56,607, forward strand.
CAAAATCATATGATATCAGTACACAGAAGCCCAGCAAAACATAACCTCATTTCACCCCATACTTCATGACTCTAGATGTAGTCCATGACAACTAAATACCTCTTACGTTTTAAACTTTTCTTTAGTAGGTCCGTTAGCTGTAATGAATCCATATTATATTGATATGGATAATAGGAATTACACGTAAAAATATAAGAGTTCATCATTATAATCACTCCAAACTAGTAACAAATCTTATAAGGGAAGAAGAAGAAATAAAAGATACTTAAGAAATTTAGTTGAACCTTTTGTTCTAGGAACCTTTTCCAACCAAAAATTTTGAAACTTATTGTTATGTCGACTCTTGTAAACATACCATAATTATGCACAATGGGCTTAGACATTTTTCTTTGCGGATAATTATAATTGCTTGTTGGACAATGTGGATTATGATATTTATGAAAAAGTTCTATTTTGTGATTTTATATTACTTATATCTAGGGTTGTTTGTATAAGTTTGACTGTTGCAATAGTATATAATTCGTTGCAATTTCATTCCAAACCATTGCAATAGGACTGCAATAACTGTTGCAAAAGGTCCATGGCAACGGTTAAAAACCGTTCTGATCAACAAAATAAGTGTTATATTAGCGAGACTAAATGACCGTTGCTATAGTTCCTACTATGGCAACGGTTTCCCAAACTGTTTCGATAGAGGTATTGCTACACAATCTGGAGTGGTGCATTGAAATGCCTTGCGATTGGTCTATGGTGAAGATTTGACTGGCTATTCCAACCGTTTTGTTTCTGCTGCCAAACGGCTATTTTCCAGTAGTGTCATTGTAGTCTAGTATACCACATTTGTCTTAAATAATCTTCTCTGTAGGATAGAAATTTGAAGGGTCAGTAGTGTTTGACAAGTCACAAGCAGATTCAGATTGTATTCAACTAAATACGCAGAATTTAACTCGAACTACACCTGCATATATATGCTCGTTTTTGCACAAGTGTGTTGCACGTGTACCCCTGTAAGAATTATGTTTGCATAAAACACAAAAGTTGCATCTACAACAATATAGAAATTCAAACATGACGTAATAAGCAAATCTTCTCCTTTCCTGACAGTATAGAGAAACTCAAATCCCAGCATTTCAATCCTTCCGTTCAAACTCCTCTGCATTTTTCAGATTCAGTGGTCGGAAACCACAACAATTTAGACTAGCTATAGGATGATAGGTGAGATGCACAATTTCGTTCATATACTTCTAAATTTTTAGTGGTGAATCTTGAAAATAAATGTATATGAAACACTATTTAATTTTTTAATTTCCAAGACACTAATGAATTGTCTGATGACAATATAAGCATGTTTAAGATTGGACCATTAGATTCGAAGTATTCTTTATTTTCTTAAACTTTGTGCTGAGCCAAAATAAGACAAACAGAAACGGGGGAGTATAACTTTCATGTGGAATTGATTGAATATAGTAACAGTAGAAAATCTGTAAGCAAAGTTCATTCTAAAATTAAACGTTATACTCACTTGCGTCTTCTTACTATACAAATATCCAGCAGTGTGTTTCCGAGGTCTTCTTGTTCTTGTTGAATTCTTGCAGCAGAAGACTCGAGCGTTGGCAGACAATACTCCAACTTAATTAGTTGTAGTGAGTTGATTTCTGCAAACTCAATGGGTATTTCTTCCAAGTCAAAGCAATAGCGAATCATGAGACGCTCAAGGACAGGGAAATTGTCATTTGTGGCTTTCCAGTACTTGAGATCGTTCCCGACAATCTGCAAAGTATTCAACTGAGCAAATCCCCCTTCTATTGGATGCCATTCTTCACCACAACAAGCATCCTGTTTCAGCTTCAGCACCTCGAGGTTACGCAATTCACCTGTGATGTTCAAGTCCTCCCACCTTAGACAAGTTCTGATCAACTTTAACTTTTTGAGTGCAGATGGAAAAGCTTTTCCACTTGGAATGGACAATAGTGAATTCTTATCCAACGAGGGCAAAAAACCAACTTTAAAACTCAATGTTTCAAGTTGATGTAGATGAAGAGATTATCGAAAAGTCTAGATTCTCGAGCACATCTGTACTTCTCAATATTTCCACGTAGTCCCAACTTTTTAACATTCCGAATCCCTGAAATAGCCTCCTTTGTGCAACAAGTTGGTGACATGCCAGAAAGAGTATGCAAGTTAGATAAGACAATGTACCTCTCTTCGTCCAATCTCGGAGGATTTGGCAAATCCATAGCGTATGTCTCAAGATGCCGTAATTTCATTAGTTCCCAGATTTGTTGTGGAAATTTTGGAGTATAGTTTCTTTTAGTTCTCAAAGTTTGTAGATTGCATAAATTCGAAATTTCTGGAGGTACGTCAAGTGACAAGCACTGAAAGGTACCTCAACCAAATGAGGTATAGTACCGGTCTAGGGAAACAATTAAATGTTGTTGTAGTTAAATCCAAGATTCTGAGTAATTTGAAATGAAGAAGCTCTGATTGAAGAGGGCAACCCAGCAAAACATTTAAAATATTGGATCTCAGACAGAAAATAAAATGAGTTCGGTTCAAGAGATTGTAGTCATCATCATTTGTCTCCCCCCTTATCATATGATGATATCCAGGGGTAAGAAGGGCCCTATAACCACTAGTCCGTCGTTTAAAGGAACTCATTTCATTCCTACGAAGACAACAACGTTCTGGTGGAACATGATTTGAGCTTTGAGCTTTGAGCTTCAGCACCTAACATCACCTTAGGTAGAATGTCATTCATGACAAAAATGTCTTGGCTTTGAGTTAATTCTCTCAAGCACAACTCATATATTAGATCATGAACCTTACATGATCTAACTTTTGTTTCATCCAGACTTCTCTTGATGAAAAGAACAAGACATCTATCGACAAGCTCTTGCAAACACTTGTTAGCCTCTCCTTCCAAGTCATTTTCCAACTTCAGGAACCCCTCAGCCATCCACAGTCTTGCCAATCTCTTCGCTGAAATCACACTGTCTTCAGGAAAAATTCCAAAATACAGAAGACAAGCTTTCAGATCACTGGTCAAGTGATTGTAACTCAACCCCAACACATCTAAACATTGTTTATCAGGATCATTCGTGATTGACTTGACATCTTTAGCAACATTTTCCCAATATTCTATTGTC
>DF360648.1:59915-74988 GCA_000787875.1 Solanum virginianum
CAGTCTCAAGTCATCCCATGCTTCACTCTTCCACATGTCATCCAATACAATACAATATCTCTTACCCTTTAAACTCTTTTGTAGCATGTCTGCAAGCTCTGCCTCATCATCCATGTAAAATTTGCCATCCTTTGTAGAACGCAAAAGACTTAACAAAGTTTCTTTCACATTGTGTTGTTGAGAAATAGTAGCCCAGGCACATACGTCAAAATGAGATTGGACAGATGCATCATTGTAAACTTCTTTTGCTAAAGTTGTTTTACCAATGCCCCCCATCCCGGCTATTGGGATGACTTTCAATTCACCAGATGAACCACCATATCGTGTAAGTTCTACCAGCATCCTTTTCCTTTGATCATCACGTCCCACCATACTCGGAGTATGTGTTCCTGAACTTGAATCTTGAACCGAAGATTCCATTGGTGCATGGTTGCCCTTATCTTGAAACTTTGGTGACTCTTTTTGTACATTATCAAATTCCTTTGCCACATGTTTTAAGCTATCACAAAGGCTCTCACGTATCGTTTCTCTCTTCATTTCATCATTTTTGAGAAAGTGGATTTGTGTTAGTTTCAGTTGAATTTTGTGTTCAACAACAGTTGCAAGTTCTTTTATCTGTGCTTCCATATCTGTCATTTTCCCAGAATTGTTGTTTTTCTCAAAGTTCTTGAGAAATACTTCCCAGAAACTTCACTTTTTCATGAAAGGCAACAAATTCTTTCAGGGGGCACAGTTAAGGAAACAACTGCAAATGAAGCAAAGAATACAATAAACAATAAATGGATGAAGCTCTCAGACACAGAAAAAGGCACATCAATGGAGAAATAGAGAATTATGAGTGACAGGAGAAGAAAAGAGATTTTCTTTCTGGAGAGGGTAAAGTGTTAGGTTGCCATTGGATGGGTGGGGTATTTTCTTCTTTTTTGTCAATTAACTTTTTGAATTATTAAAGGTAGAAAAGTAACGTTTCATCTTTTAAAATTGAAAATTTATATTTTATTGCTAGATTGGGTCCATGTGTTATATGGCATAATTCTTTTTGTGATGTTTTAAGCCAATGTGGGTGAATTACGCTCACAATATTTTTAAAGGTAATTTTTACTTTGTGTTCAATAGATATATATTAATCATAATCTTAGTAGTGTTATTTTAGAAATAGAGTCTAGAGAGAATGCATAATATATAGATCTTATTTCTATACGATGTAGAGATTATTTCCAAACTCTTGTTTAATCTTAATCCCAAAAAAGAAATAATAAAAGACATAAGTACTACTATGTACTCCAATATATAAACCATCCACCTTTATGAACTTTTCAAAAACTCAAATCTATCCTAAACATAGATTTATATTCAAATATTATTACTTTGATGTAAAAAATTATGACATACAAGGATGATTAACTAACCTTTCACGGGTACATAGTTGAAGCGAAAAAAGATTGATTGTGTTGTAGCTTTATAATTTGGATGTTGTTAGCAACAATAAATGGAGCAAAAGAATACAAAAAACATAAATGTGAATAACAATAACCAATAAATGGATGAAGCAAGAAAAGATTAATATAGTAACCACGAAAAAAGAACTTGATAAGATATCAAATTTTTTTCGAAAATAGTCTCTTATCTTTTATGTAATAATGATAAGATCTGCGTACATTTTACTCTCTCAAAACCTTCACTTATGAAATTCTACTGAATATTATTATTAATAAGACAAAAAAAAATAACATACCAATAAAGAACTGTAATGATGTAAGCAATACATAAATTTGATATCTAGCATGCACTAACTACGTAACTTTAAAAAAGTAGAAACCTTGAATTCACATTAGCTTTTATAATAGGTACTAGACATCTATGTTTGTGACTTAATATTTGTTATTTTAATATTTTAATTTATATAATATAGATAGAATTTAGAAAGTATTGAATTTAAATATATTTTTAAATATTTTAAATTATTAATGTTGTGGTTATAGTAATATTTTACATCATTTTTAAATAGTATATGTTACTCCTCTTGTCCCAATTTATGTGGCACTACGAATATTTTGAAAATAAAATTTTTTTACATGTGTTTTTCTTTTTAGTTTTTCAATTGTTGTGATTTATATTATGCTTACGTCATTTTTAAATAATATATGTTATTTATTTATCCCTATTTATCTTTTTATATGTCTTTAAAAATTTTAAGTTATTAATTCTTGTGATTTATAACACTTTTTATTTAATTTTCATTTGTAGATATATATTACTATAGTTAAATATCTAGATTTATAATACCTTTTATGCAATTTCCTAATTAAATAATACATATTGCTTCTTTTGTCTCATTTTATGTGACATTGATAGATTAATGTTAACAATCAATCGAAATTTTTATTTGTTTTTAAAAAAAAAATTCGAAAACAGTCTCTTTATCTTTATGTAATAGTCGTCTGCGTATATTTTACCTTCTCAAAAACTAAAACCAAATCAAACCAAAGCCAAATAAGATCAATTTGGTTTGATTTTTCGATTTGGATCGATTTTTATCCAAATCATGAACACCCCTACCTACAAGTTACATCCTAACTCTAGTTTAATATAAACCCCAAAAAAGAAGAGAGAAAAGAAATAAGTTCTACTTCGATACCTAAGCCATCCACCTTTATGAATTTTTTAAAAATTCAGATCTATCCTAAAATTAGATTTATGTTCGAATCTTATCACTTTGATGTAGATATGATATCCTTCTCGATGATCAGATAGTAGGCAAAGAAAGAAAAGTAAACAACTATAATGTACAAAGATGATCAACTAACCTTTTAATGACAGATAGTTAAAGAAAAAAGGCGTAATTGTGTGGTAGCAAAGAATTGTTGGATAATTTGAGGAGTCAAAGTATAAGAAGAGGCATCAAGATTAAAATGAATGTTTGATAGAGGCCGGTGGGCTGATGGACACAGAATGTTCTCAAAAATTGATTGGATTTTATCAAATGGGATATGTTAAATGACCACAATGGTAAAAAGATAGTTTTAGTAAGAATTAGACAAACATATAATATGTTGCTATTTTCTCTTGTCTTTCTTCCTCTCTCTCGCCTCTCTTTTCTCTCCAATCTCTTGCCAGATATGCAATTACATGCATATATTAATTACATATATACAATTATTTTGACAGATATACATAGTCAATACGATATATATACATATAAAATTCACCTCTCTCCACTATTTGCCCTCTCTTGCTCGCCTCTCTCCTTCCTCTTCTAATCTCGCTCGCCAGATATATAAATAAATATATATATTTGTTATACATATATAATTATTTGATATCCCCATTAGGTCACATAATCAAAGTTATGTCGTATAATTATATAAAATATAGATATTTGATTATATTAAATTTCAAGTCTAAATTATTTATAAAACTTTTCCAAAAAGAAAAAGATTAACTTTTTTAAAAGAATCAGGAAGAAAAGTAAGATAAATATATTGGAATTAATGAAATATATTTATTTTTGTTTTCTTATTTTATATGAATTGGTTAAAGAAAAATCTTCATGGCAGAAGTGGGTCAGCCAGTAGTCATGTGTTGACTTGTCAACTTTTGAATTGTCTTCCATTTGAATTTTGAGCGTTCGTTTAACGTTTTGGTGTATAGTATAACGTTATATGCTTTAGTTTTAATTTTTTTTTTGTAATTTTATTTTTACATAATATTTATTTATTACAAATACAATAAAAATTACATTTAGATCATACATATCCCCCACCCCTCCCGCATCTCACTCCATCAATAGAAAATCCCATTATTAAACCATCCCAACTCATACATTTACAATATGCCTTGAATAAACATTAAATTTTATATAGTAATCATCTTTTCTTTTAATTATTAGTTGTCACAATCGTTTTTAAGAGTAAACAATATAAATTTTAACAAACATTTTAAAAGATATATATTTTAGAGATTAAGAGAGAAAAGAAGAAAAATGTTATTAATGTCCAATCAAGAATAAGATGGAGAGGCCTGACTCCTACCCTTTCATGAGAGATGGAAGAAAAGTTGAGTAATCTAAAGGCTTGGAGTAGTGGCGAAAATGTGAACAATATGTGAAACACTATTGTTGGTTGCATTAGAAACGTAGCTACCGAGGTGCTAAGGGTTTCGAAATGGACCTTTGTGGACGTTAGGGCGATTGGTGATGGAATGTTGAAGTTCAAGGCAAAGTGAAAGCTAAGAAGACTGCTTATACGAAGTGGTTGGAGTTAGGGGATGAGGATGAAAAGCGAAGTGGTTCCTTTTCAATTTATGACTATGGATTCACTAAATAATTAATCATTAATTATTTTCAACGTCTTGAAAATTAACATGAATAAAGAATATATTAATTTTTAACATAAAGGGCAAAAATATCCAAAATAAAACTAGTTTATAATGTGAACATATTATTTTGTCATTGTGACCAAAATTTGGGCCAAATTTTATGGCCAAATAGCATTTCCCATAGTATACTTTTAGGTGTGTTTTAATCTATTTAACCTTTCTTATTGGTTAAAAGGCATTACTCAAAGGGTAAATAACGAAAGTAAGAGTAAAACGATAATGCAACTCTATTTATCAAATCCTAGTCCCTTCTGTATAGATGATTAGGGATAGAGGCTTCACAAACAGTGATAATGTAGAATTGATGTTTTTTTTTATCAGACTTATTTCGCCGAATACTATGTCATATCACTTGGAATTATTGGATTACCCACCTAAGTGTCCGCTATTCACAAATTATAGTCTTTAGCTAAATGATTGAATGTATGATTAGGCCAAGTGGTTCACTTGAGACCTACAATGGTTTTCAAGTGTTGGCCACGATTAGGGTACCCTCTCGGGGTGGGACATCCGCCTTTAAGGCTCATGATGTCCAACAACAAACTCATATTTTTTCATTATGAATGATGGAAAGTTTTTTCTATTTTTTCAAAGGCAAAACGCTCTCTATCAGAATTTTCTTTATTTTCAAGGTTCAAATGAGAGACCCTTGGCTCAAATTACCTGGAAGCATACATTCAGACCACATGTCCTATGAAAACCTTGTGTTTACAGCAAATGATACATGTACATTGACCACACTACCCTTATGCCACATTGTTTGTCGGGTAACAGAGTTTAAGGAAAGAAAAACTTTTGAAATTTGTGATTTACATATGACGTGTGACTTCCATATCTATAAATGTATGACATCAAGGACTTCAAAGAAAGTAACAGTGTTAAACAATTTTTTTACGTAAAATTGTAATCTTTGAAAATCAGGGAAAATGACTCTCCCTCTAAACCTTTTCTATGTTTGATTTTACAACACATTATTAGCACGAGACTCACAAATTAAAATAGAGGTATTAACGACAGTTAGCTGAGGTATCAAGATTACCTAAACCTTTTACATAACATTAGCAACATCCCTTCCTCTCTGTTACTTAAAAGTTAAAACAGGTGTATTCTATCCTGAAAAATCTTTTTCTTTTACGAAGAGGTTTTCTTGAAAAACAAATGATTTTCTTACTCTTTTTTTTTTTTGATGTTTGGCAAGTAAAATTTCTTCTAACCTTTTTCCTTAGGTGTAAATATAGTGTACCTAACAAGTTTGAATCACTAACTCGGATTGACCTTTTATGATGGTATAAATTCCATCGAAAATTTGCACCCAAATTTATTGCACTCATACAACTTGGTTTCACTTGATTAAAATGTCCCTTGTCATATGGAGTAATATTATGTCTTTATTTCTCATTCATTATTTTAATTTTTTCTCAATTGACTTGGTCATGCAATAGTTTCTCCTTTTGAAAAAAGTACCCAAATTTATTCAATTCATACTCTGTATCTGTATTATTATTTTGTTAAGTCTTCTCCATCCTCTAAAAAGTCTTGTGGAATACTAGCATTCAAGATTTTTTAATTTTATTTTTCACTCGGTGTGCGAATTTTCGTCTAAATTTGGATTGCGCACTACAAGATCCATTCAGGAGTAGCACTCCAATAAGATTTTCTTTATACCAAGGGTTCGAACCTGAAATCTATAATAAGGGATAAAACAGTCCATCCATTCCACCACAACTCTGATCACAACCAAGACTTAAAAGACTTGAGTCTTTCTGGAAAGTGACTCAACACTTGCAGCCACAAGTTGGTCTGGATGTTGTGAATAACTATAAGATAGTACCACTTTTTGTTATGTGTAATACATGGTTCCGCCTTTAGGAATAAGACATTTCTACTTTCTTGCGGGACCATGGAACTATTTGTATTTGAAAGTTTGATTTCATGTTCTCTATCATTTGGAAAAACTCTCGGAGAACAAGACAGAATATACGCGTAAATATATCACTATCTTGGAAATTTGTTAGAAGTTACACTTGGTTAATGGACACACTCTGCTTTACAGAATTGTTTTCTGTTTATAAAAAATCAGTACAATTATGACCACATGTTAACCGGTCATGTTATCGGTTTGGACCTTAGTTGTATTCTGCTTAATGGAACTATTCATCCCAACAGCAGCCTCTTCCAACTCCGTCATCTCCAGACACTAAACCTTGCTTACAATTACTTCAACGATTCTTCAATTCCAAATGACATTGGCCGCTTGACGAATTTGAGGCATCTAAACCTTTCTGATGCTTACTTTCAAGGGGAAATCCCAAAAGAAATCTTGTACCTTTCCAATTTGGTTTCACTTGATCTTTCTTCTCATTATTATGTCTATGGATTACAACTTGATCAGAGAACATTTGAAACAATGCTCCAAAACTTCACAAATCTGGAGGTATTATTTCTCTCTGGTGTCAACATCTCATCTTCAATACCTATGAATATTTCTTCTTCCTCCTTAAGATATGTGGATCTTGAATATACTAATCTGGGAGGTCTTCTCACAAGTAACTTTTTCCTTCTACCAAACTTGCAAAATCTCAAATTGGGTGGGAATTATCTTCTCAAAGGAGTTTTACCAAAGCTCCATCCGAGCAACACTTTGTTGGAGTTGGATATTTCATACACAGGAATCTCTGATGAGCTGCCTGATTCAATCGGCACCTTCAGTTCCCTGAATATCTTGAACCTTCGAGGATGTCAATTGTCTGGTTCCATTCCTGATTCCGTTGGCAACTTGACACAACTTAGGGAGTTATATTTAGATCATAATCATTTCACTGGCCACATTCCTGATTCCGTTGGCCACCTAACACAACTTAGGGAGTTACAGTTAGATCATAATCATTTCACTGGCCACATTCCCTCTTCAATTTTAAGCTTGACACATCTTGAATACTTAGAGTTGGGGTATAATTCCTTATCTGGCCCACTGCCTAGCAACGCAAGCATGCTTCAAAAGTTGAATTATGCGAGTTTCTATAAAAACTCACTGAATGGTACCATACCATCTTGGGTGTTTAGCCTACCTTTACTATCTGAATTGTGGCTTCATCATAATCGATTTAGTGGGTTACCCGATGAGATCAAAACAAACACAGCATTAGAATACCTGGATTTGTCTTACAACTCACTGAATGGTACCATACCATCTTGGGTGTTTAGCCTACCTTTGCTATCTATGTTATCCCTCGATCATAATCGATTTAGTGGGTTACCCGATGAGCTCAAAACAAACCCAGCATTACAACACCTGGATTTAAGCCATAATCAACTCAGTGGTTCGTTTCCCCAATCACTTGCCAATCTCACAAACCTTCATATCCTTCACCTTTCATTAAATAATATCACTAGTGATGCAGGTATAAATATCACCTTTTCTAGGTTAGCTTCTTTGTATTTATCATCTTGTGAACTAAGGGATTTTCCACACTTTTTGAGAAGTGTAAAGACACTTGGGGTCTTGGATATTTCTAACAACAAAATTCGTGGTCAAATCCCTAACTGGTTTAGCGGCATGAGGTGGGATAACTTGTGGTACCTAAACTTATCGCATAATTCATTAACAGGCCATCTACCACAGTTTCATTACTATAACCTAGAGTATTTTGATCTTAAATTTAACTCCCTTCAGGGGCCATTACCTTCATCCATTTGTGACATGGGCACGCTTGACTTTCTAGATTTATCACACAACAACTTCAGTAATTCGATTCCAAGTTGCTTGGCAAGCATGGTTGATCTAACGGTGTTGAACTTGAGAAGGAACAATTTCACAGGGAGTTTTCCACCATTATGTGCACAGAGCACTTCATTGAGAACCATTATCTTGAATGGTAATCGATTGGAAGGACTAGTCCCGATGTCATTGCTCAACTGTGATGGTCTAGAAATCCTTGATGTGGGGAACAACGCTATAAATGACAGATTTCCAGCTTGGCTAGGAACTCTTCAGGTGCTACAGGTCCTTATATTAAAGTCAAACAAGTTCCATGGACCTATAAGTACTATGCAAAAGTTTAGCTTTCCCAGGTTGCGGATTTTCGATCTCTCACATAATGAGTTGAGTGGCTCACTGCATGCAGAAATTTTTCAAAACTTCAAAGCAATGATCAAATTAGAAGGCGAGGTCACATATATGAACCCAATGGTTCGAAGAGATATTACAGATTTAGGGCATCCATTTACTGTGAGCAAAATGGTCATCAATTACGAGTACGAGGATTCAGTGAGATTGGTGATTAAAGGAAATGATATGGAGCTAGAAAAAATCAGTACAATTATGACCACCATAGATCTATCAAGCAACCGTTTTGAAGGTGTCATTCCGAAAGCACTAATGGATCTTCGCTCGCTTTGGCTACTCAATTTATCCCATAACAATCTCGAAGGTGATATTCCAATGGAAATGGGGCAACTGAATATGCTTGAAGCGTTAGATCTATCTTGGAATCAGCTCACTGGAAACATTCCGCAGGAATTGACAAGGCTAACATTTCTAGAAAATTTAAACCTCTCTCACAATCTTCTTGTTGGACCAATTCCTCAAGGTCCACAATTCAACACATTTGAAAATGACTCGTATGGTGGAAACATTGATTTATGTGGCCCTCCTTTATCAAAGCAATGTGGAACAAGTGATCCATCACGTGTTCCTCAACCATTGGAGTCCGAAGAAGAAGATGATGAGTCATTCTTTTTTAGTGGATTTACCTGGGAATCAGTGGTCGTAGGCTATAGTTTTGGACTCGCTGTTGGAACTGTCATGTGGAGCCTCATGTTTAAATATCATAAGCCAAAATGGTTAGTCGATTTTTTTGAAGGTATTTTTCCAATGAAAATGAGAAGGCCACAGAAGAGAGCTTGGAGACGACATACTTGATGGAAGATGGAAAGAGTGAATTTTTTGTTGCTGTTTTTCTCTTTTTAATTTTCTGTTTGTTGTTTAATCAAGTTTTGATAGCAATATAATTATATATGTTATTATATAAATCTTTCACATAGCAACATCCCTTCTTCTCTGTTACTTAAAATCAGTGTATCCTATCTTGGATAATCTTTTTTCTTTTATGAAGATGTTTTCTCGAAAAACAAATGTAAAATTTCGTCTAATATCATGTCAAAAAGATATCCTCTTTCACAAAACGAAAGAATAATTGAAGGACCAGTAGGCCCAAACATACTTTTTCTTTCTTCAACTTTGTGGAAATTTGCATCATCGTCCGCTAGTTAGAATACAATATCCATTTTTCCTTAGGTGAAAACAAGTTAGGATTGACCTTTTAGGAAAAATTGCACCCAAATTTATTGCGTTCTTACAACTTGGTTTCACTTGATTAAAATATCCCTTGTCATATGAAGTAACATCATGTCTTTATTATTTTAATTTTTTCGCAATTGACTTGGTCATGCAATAGTTTCTCCTTTTGAAAAGTACCCAAATTTATTCCATTCATACACTGTATCTGTATTATTATTTTGTTAAGTCTTCTCCATACTCTGAAAAGTCTTGTGGAATACTAGCATCCAAGATTTTTTAATTTTATTTTTCACTCGGTATGCGAGGTTTCTTCTAAATTTGGATTGCGCACTACAAGATCCATTCAGGAGTAGCACTCCAATAAGATTTTCTTTATACCAAGGGTTCGAACCTGAAATCTATAATAAGGGATAAAACAGTCCAACCATTCCACCACAACTCTGATCACAACCAAGACTTAAAAGACTTGAGTCTTTCTGGAAAGTGACTCAACACTTGCAGCCACAAGTTGGTCTGGATGTATATTTTTTTATTTCTTTAATTTATAGCTCACAGTCTCATAGACAAGTCAATAATAATAGGCACAATACATAAATTGACCACTTAATTTATAGCGAAACTTTAAGTTGGAACTCAAACTTTAAAAGTGCACAAATAGGCACAAGGCGCTGACATGACAAATCACGTGTCATGCATGGAAAAAATGCGCGTGAATGCTATTTTTCTTTTAAGATTTCAACAGTAAAAAAAGCCTGAATTATCATTTTTACCCCTACTACATCCCTTTATATATAACACATTACTTTTCAAATTATAATACAATATTTTTCTTCTTTCTAGTACTAATCTTCAAGATTTTTTTTAGTTTTTGACATTAAAAAAGTATTTCATAATTTAAATTATTTTTTAAAAATATATTTAAATTCTTTTTTTGGGAGGTGGAAGGGTAAAGGTAGGGGGTTAGGGTGGGGGTGGATAAGGCTCAAGGTGGAGTAAAAAATTAAAATTTTTAAAATTTGAATTTTTTGTAAAATTAAAGTTTTAAATATTTGAATTTTTTGTAAAATTAAAGTTTTAAATATTTGAATTTTTTGTAAAATTAAAGTTTGTAATGTTTGTATTTTTTGAAAATATACATTTTTAATTTTTTTGGGGGAAGCTGGGGGATGAGGGTCCAAGGTGGAGTAAAAAAATTAAATTTATAGAATTTAATTTTTTTCGTAAAATAGTTTTTTAATTTTGTTATGGGAGTGGGGATGGGGGTGAGGGAGAAGTTGGGGGATGAGGGTCCAAGGTGGATTAAAAAATTTAAATTTATAAAATTTAAATTTTTCGTAAAATAAATTTATTTTTGTCAGTCACAAATATTTCTTTTACATTTTTAAACTATAAATAGGCAGAATAGTATTAGATGACGTGACATTTAAAAAATATATATATAAATAGGTGGAATAAGTTTATGAAGTGGCGTAGCGGGATTGGACATAAAATTCACGTCACAACGAGTGTATCTCACGCACTTGGGCTGCTGGATAACTGTGCCTACTTGATAAAAAAACGGGCAAGTTAGAGTGTCTATTTGTGCACTTTGAAAGTTTGAGTTCCAACTTAACATTTTGCTCCAAGTTTAGATATCAATTTATGTATTGTGCCATAATAATATATATTAATAAGTGAGGTCTGAAAGGGTAGAATATATACACTATTGTTTTAGTTTAACTCAGTAAAAAAGAGTCTTGAATTTTGATTGGTAATAGAAGAAGGTATCAATAAAAAAAATGAAAAGTTATGTATTAATATTGTATTTCTTTTTCATTTATACTAGTTTCTTGACACGTGTGTCCCATGTAAATTTTTATAGATTCTGTAACTATTAAAATTATATGAAAGCATGTGTGGTTTGAACTTTGGATAGTATTTAACTAACCTCCAATGAAGTTATAAATGAGTAGGTCTAATTTGATCCCGAATAAAACACTTACAACAATAAAAAATTTATGAAAAATAAATTAATAAGTCTAATAAAGAGAAAACACACAAAAAAATAGAGAAGAAAAAATTCAACATATTTATTATTCTAAAGACTTTAATCATATCAACATAGATGAAAAAAAAAGAAATACATAGAATCAATACATAATTGTTCGAGTTCTTGTTGATACATACTTCCCAACCAATCAAAATTCAAGAATTTTTTACATCATGTCAAACTAAAGCATAAAACAAATAATACTGTAGCATTGCTCTCAACAGACCTTTTATTGAACCAACAAAACTTTGCTTTGTGGCCCTTCTTTCCACAGTTGTGGCACTTTCCTTCAAACCTCTTGTTTTTGCCCCATTGATTCTTTGAATCTCCCTCTGGATGATAGCTTCTCTCTCCCTGATGATTTTTCGCCTTATCATCATTTCTTTTTGATCCACTTGCATTATACTGCTTGGAGTTTCATCTGCTTTTGTTGACGTAGAGCGTTGCTTCCTCGCCTTTTTGTGAAACTCCACTCATTTTCTTTGCCAAGGCTTGCTGGCCTGCTAGCAAATTTTCAAACTCCACAAGTGACGGCTGATTTTGTCATCCCCGTACAGCAGCAATAAAGCCTCTATATTCAGGCTTTAGACCATGGATAATGATCCGCTTCATCCTCGTTTCTCCAATTGGAGATTGTGGATCTAATTCTAAAATCTCTCGACACAGCATCTTCACCTTATAAAAGTATTGTGCAATTGTCATGTTGTGTAGTCCTATTGAGAGTAAGTCGCTCTCTAAGAGCTGGAGCCTTGTATCATTTTTCTTTGATACAAGCCTGCTTTGGCATAGTGGTATCTTGTATGTGCTCTAGCACATCCTTTTCCACTGTAGTCTTCAAAGCAAACATAACCTTTCCTGCTTTTATCTTCCACTTACACAACTTGCCGTGTGCATCTTATGCTTCTGGTTGTGTCACATCGCTGCCGTTCACAACCTCCCACAGATCATGCCCTTGCATATAAGACATTGTGCAAGTGGACCATGTCTTGTAATTACCGTTGTTGAGCTTTTTCATACCGCTGACAGCTTGTAGGTCTGTCACTGTCAACAGTAAAAGAAAGGAAAAACCAGAAGAAGTTACAGCGAGTGATTTTCAAAAGAACGACCTGGCTTGAATACCAAATGAAGAACTTTATGAAGCAATAAGTTCAATATAAGAGTCTGTCGTAAGAGGAAGCTTTCAGGAAAAAATGTGGACAACGCTTGACTTTATTATCTGTTAATGACCCTTTTAAATAACAGAGATAGACTCATAAACCAACTAAACCACTAACAATTTGCACTAATCAACTCTCCTAAACTTTAGGAACAACTATCGGCTACTAGGAAAACAATAACATAAAAAAAAACTTAACAACTTAACAATTGAAGCTAAAAATAGCCTACTGCAGACTTGGTCAAATTTAAACAAAGTGATGGCGTACAACTTTAACACGCTGCTATAGCTCCTACTATGGCAATGGTTTCTAAACCATTCCGATAGAGCTATTGCTACGCAATCTAGAGTGATGCATTGAAATGCCTTGCCATAGACCTGTGGTGGAGGTTTGATTGGCTACAAACTGAGACTCAAGACGCCTGAGACTTTCATCAACACTGTAGGATAGAAAATTAAAAGGTCAGTAGTCATTTAACAAGTCACAAGCATCCAGAAGCAGAGATTCAGAGTTTTCTATATTGTTGTTGATGCAACTTTTGTATTTTATGCGTACATGATTTTTATAGAAACTATTGTATAGAGAAACTCAAATCCCAGGATTTCAATCCTTCAGTTCAAACTCCTCTGCATTTTTCAGATTCAGTGGTGTTTATCCTTAGGTGTCGGAAACAACAACCATTTACACTAGCTATGGGATGATAGGTGAGATATGTTCAATTTGGTTCATATACTTCTAAATATTAAATGGTGAATCTTGAAAATAAATGTATATGAAACAATATTTGATTTTTTTTTGAAACACCAATGAATTATCTGATGACAATATAAGCATGTTTAAGATTGGACCAGAAAGTTTAAATTGTTCACACATTGTAAATCCCAACACTTCAATAGGTAAGTACATCACCTAGAACTACGCAGAGAAAGAAAAGTTAAAATATAAAATAAAGTTGATCAAGGAAAAGATCATCACTAAAACATGTCTCAATTTGTTTGTCCTACTTTCCGTTTTAATACTAATTTTCCACGTAGCATAGCATGTTCAAGGCCACGAGATATGCATATCTTTAATTAAATGACCACTAGATTCAAAAGTCTTCTTTATTTTTTTAAACTTTGTGCTAAATCAAAATAAGACATACAGAAACGAGGAGTATAAATTTCATGTGGATTTGAATATAGTAACAGTAGAAAATTTATAAGTGAAGTTGATTCTAAAATTAAACGTTATACTCACTTGTTTCTACCTGCAATACAAACATCCACCGGTGTGTTTCCAAGGTATTCTTGTTCTTGTTGAATTCGTGCAGCAGAAGCCTCGAGCTTTGGACTACAGTACTCCAACTTAATTAGTTTTAGTGAGTTGATTTCTGCAAACTCAATGGGTATTTCTTCCAAGTCAAAGCAACAACCAATCATGAGACGCTCAAGGACAGGAAAATTGTCATTTGTGGCTTTCCCGTACTTGAGATGGTTCTGAACAAGCTGCAAAGTTTTCAACTGAGCAAATCCCCCTTCAATTTGATGCCATCCTTCACCACAACAAGCATAATCCATCAGCTTCAGCACCTCGAGGTTACGCAATTCACCTATGATGATCAAGTCCTCCCACCTGATGGGAATTAACACAACAATACAATTCCCTACTTGCTTATAAAGAGGATCAAAAACAGCAACTTAAAATAATAACAATAATGGACAATGGCACCAAGATTTTAACGTGGAAAAACCTCTCAAGTTGAGAGTAAAAACCACGGGTCACGAAGACCAACAACCAAGCTCCACTATGATTANCAGTACAAAAATACTGCAATCAACACCTCTCCAGCAACAACAAACAAGCTATCAACAAGAACAAATGCAGAAAATTTACTGAACACATCTTCTCTGTTTCAAAGTAAATATCTCTGCCTACAGAGTTCCGATTCAAAAACTGACCAGTAGGAATCAAGTGCAGTGAGTGTAGAACATACCTGCAAAATTTTAGATCATTCGGACACCGTTTGATACCCCAAACGTCACCTGAAAAATCACTACGCGCAGAGGTTTTCTGCCTATTTTGCTCTCTGGTTTTTCAGCAGCTTTTTGTTTTCTTGTGTGCTGTCCCAATTTTTGACTTGAGATAAAACCCTGCAATGTCATCAAAATGGGCTTGCATTTATTGGGCCTTGTTTGGGTCTTCACATAGGAAGTGAGCTCAAAGGGTCCA
>DF360647.1:0-34448 GCA_000787875.1 Solanum virginianum
ACACCCCAGACGGGTGTCAGTCACGGCCCATAAACTGGGACGTGACACTTCGGGGTCATATAAAGAAGTATAACCCTTTATCCTACCAGACTTTCAGTGGAGGGATGACTCAACTTGCTAGTTCAATGGAGACTACTTCGACAACATCTCCCATTACCATAGCTGATGGATTAATGTTTTAAAAGATTAGATTTGGGACTGTTAAACAAATCTCTTCTATAACCTGCCATCTATATTAATTCTATCAAAATTGACCTTTAATTTAATAAGTACAATTACCAGAGACGTTAATTACTATATCTCGTTCTTCCTAATAATTGCTTATTTTGTGATCTTACAACAAATACGGTTATTGGTAAAAGACATGTGTCTAACGATCTCTACATCCTTGATAAATGAAAATCTTAGTTTGTTGCTTGTTCTAGTGTTGTCTCCATGTGAAGTACATTGTCGATTGTGACATCCTTCTTTTTCTCTGTTTAAGAAGTTTTGTCCTCACAATATTTCATCATCAGAATATAAGTCATGTTAATTTGCAAAACACCAACACAACTTAGTAGGTCTAAGGGTTAATAATCAAGAAAAGTTAGCTTTTGAATTACTTTATTATGATGTTCGGGGACAATAACCTATAGTTTAAAAAATAGAGCATAAGTGTTTTGACACTTTTGTGGATGATTTCTCTCGAATTACTTGTTATGCAGGATTGCTTTGAAGTGTTTACTCACTTTTTTTATTTCTATGTTAAAATTAGAAATCAATTTAATGCTTCAGTATGTATTTTAAGGAGCGATAATGCCAAAGAGTACATGTCATAATTGTTTGGGATATACAAGAGACAACACTGCATTCTTTATCAATCTTCATATGTTGGTACACCCTCTCGAAATGAAGTTACTAAGGGGAAGAACAAATATCTACTTGATACAACTAAGGGAATTTTATTCAAAATGAAGGTTACTAAATAGTTTAGGGCAGATGGAATTTCTACAAATTTTTTTTCTAATTAATCGCATGCCATTTTCAGTGTTGGAATTAATGTTCCTTGGTGTTCTTTTTCCAAACAAGTCATTATTGTGGTGGAACCTAAGGTGTTTGGAAATATATGTTATATTCAAGATGTACTACCTTCTATTACCCAACGCATTGAAGTGTGTTTTTCTGGGTTATTTTTGCCTTAAGAAAGGATATCAGCATTATCATACTAAATTTGACAAATGTTTTAGAGATTACACCATTCTTCTATGCACCTTCTATTTCTAGGAGTCAGTTGGAGAAAGATGAGTTGTTAGTCTACTAGGTTACTCATGCTTTGACAAAACAACTTGATGATGTTGTCCCTCGGTCTCCCAACTCTTTTATGGAGCACCAATCAACTGTTGTGCCTTTAATAACTGCTTCATCTATGTTAGCTAGACTGCTAATTATTCAAGTTTATTCAAGTATATAGCCCAATAATACATATTCTGCACCAGTTTTGTCGTCATCAGATCCTGTTCCACCTGATCCTTCAGAATCTTGACCTCTCTATTGCTCTTTACAAAGGTATATACAATTGCAAGTCCAAAAATTCTATTGCTAATTTTGTTTCCTATAACCGTTTATCCCCTATGTCTAGATCTTTGATTGGTTCTCTAGACTTCATCTTTGTACCCAAAATAATGAAAGAGGCTTTGAATAATCTTGTATGGTCTAATTAATTCTTGACGAAATACATGCCTTAAATAAAACCACACATAGAATTTGCTAGATTTACCCAAGGGGAAAAAGTCAGTAGGATGTAAGTGGGTCTTCATGATTGAAGTTTATCTAGATGGTTTCATAGCAAGACAAAAGGCTAGGCTTATGGCTAACAGATATGTTTAGACTTATAGGGTAGATTAGTCTAACACCTTCTTCCTAATTTCCAAACTCATTTATGTACACTTGTTCATTTCTCTAGATACTTCTAAAAACTATCTTTTACAGAAGTTGGATAACAAGAATGTGCTTCTTCATAGTAATCTTCAGGAGGAAGCACATATGGAGAAACCACCTAGTTTTGACATTTTGTTGCTTTGCTCAAAGGGAGTAAAGGAAAGTCTGTCATTTCAAGAAGTCATTATATGGACTGAAGTAGAGTTAACAAGCTTTATTTGGCAAGTTAAGTGAGGTAGTTTAAGGATTTGGGTCTATGAGTAAATATGATCACTTAGTCTTCTATTGACAATCAACAACTGTTATTATTCTCCTTTGTTGTATATGTTGATGATATTGTCATTAAATGAAGTGATTATGCATATATATTTTTCCTCAAGTCTTTCTTGCATATTAGGTTTCATACGAAGGATTTAGGTCTGTTGAAACACTTTTTTAGAGCGGAAGTATATTGAAGCAAGAAGGAAATTTTCTATCTTAAAGAAATTATAATCTTGACATGCATACATGAATTGGAAAGTTAGTAGCCAAACCTTGCAGTACTCCAATGATTCCCAATGTGTGTCTTGTGAAAGATGATGACAATTCTAGCAACTATATATATATATATATATATATATATATATATATATATATATATACACACACACACACATATATACATATATAGTTTCTTTGATCCTACTCGGTCTTTCCTTTATATTTTCTTCCAATAGTTGGAAACATACGCAACTTTTTTTTCTTTCTTTTCTTTTTTTTTGCACCTCCTTTCTTCCTAAGCCAAAATCTTGATTTTAGGGGAGAAATTTGCTTTCTTTAAGAAAGACCTGTAGTAAGGTTAGCTGCAAATTTATGCAATGTGCCGTTAGGCAAAAAAACGTCAAGGGGAGGCTGGTGGCAAAATATGCTTCTTTGTTTCTGCCCTGCCCCAACCAAAGAGGCAGAGGATTCTCTTTCACCTCCACAACGAATTCCCAACTGGGTGGAAGAGGTGGATCTTCCCATGGAACACCCTTCCGATACGACGAATGACCTTCGTTTATATATATATATAAAGGTTAGTTGGGAAGTTAAATTACTACCTTACTAATTTATTAGAATATTACTTTTGCAGGAAGTTAAACTACCTTATTGTGATTCATTTGAATATTACTTTTGCAGTAAGTGTTGTTAACTAGTTAATGTTTGCACCTACAATCAAACATTGGAAAGCCTTAGAACAAATTCTATATAGCTTGAAAGAATCTCCTAGAGTTAGCATATTGTATAACAATCACAGTCATATTCATATTGAGTTTTTTTGCAAATGCTAATTGGGTTGGATCCAAAATAAAGGGAGATCTACTGAGGTTATTGTGTCATTTTTGGAAGGAACCTAGTATCATGGAGGAGTAAGAAGAAAAGTTTTATATCTCAACCAATGAAGAATCCTAGGACACAATTATGTCCTAGTCAACATATGAGAATATGTGGGTACATCCTCTTATAAAAAGAATTGAGTTGAAGTACCCTACTCCCCTCAAAATTTTGGTGTCATTTTATGAGAAAAAATTTAGGAGGATTTGACTTCTACTAGGTAAATTATGACACAAGAAAAACTAGTTGATTTGTTCACAAAAACTAGTTGATTTTGTGTATTGATAACACATTTTCTTTTCTTTTATTGAGTATGAGGAATATTCTAGCGACTAGTATGTGACCTTAGTTAAACACACACATCTATCGAATCAAAGGGTGAGTCACTTTTCCTAGGCTACTGCGGATTTATCTGAATTTTCTCTAGTCTATTTTTCGAACTTGGATTTCTTTTATGTTGGAGTTTCATCCCTGTATGTTAGACTATGTTAGATGTTTTGGTACACGACTTTCAGATTCTATGAGGATTATATCCACAATATTTTCTTATAATTATATTAGTAATGGGTTTTGGTTTAACTATTGAAATTTTTACTTCAAAAATATTAGTTAGTTACGTGTCAACTTGGGTAATCGATTCTCCCACCTAGGGTTAGTGTGGGTGCTCTCTCATGGTGGTTTAGGTCATGACACATTGCCATGGACTTCTTCCTTATATCTTGAGCTTTAGAGTAGCCAAGCCACCTCACTTAATCCTCGCTTCTATTTCTCTCTTAATCTCTTAATCTATTGTCACGAGCTTTGTTGGGTTGTAAGGTACTCATGTGAGATAACCTTACAATCCTTATATAGACTTCCATCACACTTTCTAAGGAGAAAGTAATCTATGTGAGTCTTAACCCTCAAACTATGGAAGGTCACCAAGTGATTTTCCTTCGGGAAGCTTGAATTACCCATCACCAAAACAAAAGCTTTTGTGAAGTCCAAAGCAAAAATCCTCATTTATTTCAATGCCAAAAGCCAAAACCACCATAAACATCATTGTAATTCCCTTAAAGTTGTCTTGATATGTCCATTGAAAGATCCTTCTATGAATAGATTCATGATATGCATGATACCCATCACAACCTCATCCAAATCCTCCCAAACCTCCTTTTTATCCTTCTCGTCCATGATTTCTTGTGATGTGTATGCACTAATAAAATTCAACATATATCCTCCAATGAGTAGCATAATTACTATCATCCTTTCGTCAACTTTTCTATCCTCTACTACTAGCTTCTCGAGTTCTCAATCTACTAAAATGCCTACTTCTTTCCTATTTTTAGAGCCTCATGAGTTCCTTAACTAAAACCATCCATATCACTAGCCATATCATCCAAACTTGGTGTCCTAGACACAAGCTATGTTGATCTTCTTGGTCTTGACCCCTTAAATGTGCCTTTATTGAGTATTCTCTTATATAATAATGGTACAACTGTTACCATCCTTCTTCCAAGAGATCCTTTATTAGCATGGATGTTACTTTCTTTGGAATCTAAGCCATATATTAATACTATACCATCACCTCTAAAGGAAAAGCAATAAGGAGTAAGAGATGAATCGTATTCATTGTTGAAATCACTATCATATCGAAAGTAAAGCTAGAGAAAAAATTATAGAGAGACTACTAGGAATTTGGATAGACTATTAATGACTTACTCAAGAAGAAATATAGAAAAAGAAGTCATTATGAAGTCTGCAGACGCTAAATCCTCTTCTACTGGTATGTTAACCCATTTCCTAAAGTTAATTTATCAGTGATCTCCAAGCTAAATTATACCAATATGCATTAAAGAGAAGAAAAAGGAATTTTATCGAGAACTTGGTTTGATCATACTCTTAGTTCAAACCGACCAAAAAATTATATACATATTCCTTTTCCTTGTCTTTAGAACTACTCTCTTAGTCTGAAAGGGAATTATGTCATAATAACCAATGGCTTCTTAAATTTAGTCTTTAGTATAGGTTTTATTGTATATACTCCTTATTAGAGTGGGTTAAAGTCCAATAATAATTAGGGAATCGACTAATGGTCTGCTTATATGGACTTGACAATCCTTTCCTCATGAGCTAGATTTTGAGGTTGAAAATCTTGGTTTTATTGCCTATTCATCAACAATCAGTCCTTAATGCCTACGACTTCTGATCATGGTTGTTATAGTTGTTTCCTTGAGTCATAGAATTTCTAGATTCGTAGCTATTCAAGATCACGAATTCATATCAGTTTGAATCCTTCAGTGTTTCTTTCACTAGAAAAATTTATTATTCCTAAGAATTTCAATTTCATTTATTTGTCACCATAAAGTATTATGGGGTCAAATAGATAGAAGTGATTTTGCTCTTATTCATTCTACGAATTTAAGTGAATGGAAGATTAAATATGTGCAGATGATGATATAGATTTTAGGGTGAATTGACCCTCTTATTGTTCTTAATCTCAAGCCGTACAAGAGTACAAGGCATCTAAGGTCATGTGTCATTCACCCTCTAATTGTTCTTAATCTTAAGCCATACAAGATAGGTAAGGTCACGTGAACTTCTTTACAAATGGTTAACAACTAGGATAATAATGCCAGACACTTTTAGTTTAGAGTATAAAATTGCTAATTACTCTAAATGAGATCTCACCGTTCAGGATTATTTTTCTGAATCTCAAAACTCAAGCGCTAAATTTATAGTTATTGTTTATCTCTCTCTATGATTCAAATAGATCATGAGCAAAGCAAGATAGACCAAATTTAAATAAAATTACACTCTTACTTTAGGAGTGTTTGCTCTAACTTGGTGAACCATGATTCATCTCCCTTCCTAAATATTTTTTTAGGGAAATTGTTTTGTGAAAAGTAGCATTTTGCTACGCAAAATACTTTCAACAAAGAAAAGAATGTCATTATTGCAATTACTACTCAAGGAATAGGAAAGGGCAATGATATGAATAGAACTCAATACTATAGTTACAAGGAATATGTTCATATTACTAGTAACTGTAGCAAGAAATTCCATAATTATCGTAAACAAGAAAACACTATCAAAGGTTGTCTAACAACTAGAAAAATTATAGGATCAATACTTTTCAAGCTCGGGGTAAATGATTCTATTATTGATAACTTATTTTTGGGACAGGTTTTTACTCTTGAAATGGAATAATAAATGATTGTGTTAGCCTTTTCAACATTGGGATTATAAAGTAATGATGCTACATCTATTTTGAATTTTTGATTTGGATGTTTCCACATATGACTAATTTAACAAGCATACAGAAAATAATTTGTGAGTATCAAGGTCCATCACAAATACAAATTGCAATAGGTAGTAAACATAGGTAGTAGTTTACTAATATCAAAGTTGGAGATATTACTCTAACTTTCAAGAAATTTTTGTTTCATCAAAGCTCTCAACTAGTTTTATTTTAGATGGACAATAGATAGATAACAATTGTGATATAATTTTTTCTCGTAACTATTGTCTTGTCCAAGATCAAGTATCGGGGATGACAACTGTAAAGGGGTCTAAAGTTTAAAGATTGTTTCCTATACACTTGTTCATTCCTTTTTCCTATCTTTTGCTTGTACTTCTACAGTTTGAAAGACTGAGCTTTGGGATAAATATCTAGGACAATCAAATTCTATTTTGTTGTCTCATTTATCCAATTCTGATTTATTGAGTGATTATAAAAAAACTAATTTTTAGTTGCTTCTATTGATGGCTTTACTTGTAAATTAGATAAAAGTAAAATACTTCTTTTTCTAATTTTGATTGTAGTGCTACAAATTGTTTTCATGTTGTAAAGATATGTCATCTGGGCCTACTCAATCTCAAAAAGCTAACTTATGAGGGGAGGAGTTTCAAAGCTCTTATGAACATACCACTAGCACATTCCTTAACCAATGTGGAACTTTGACCTACTTTTACACTCTCTTCACGTCTAGACCCAGCTGGAGCATGGATCAAGAGCCCAGATGGGAAGGGACCTGACTTTGATATTATATAAAGATATGACACCTAATCCTAACTCAACCATAAAAGCTATCTCATAAAGGGAGAATTGCCTAAGTTCATATATGCAGAATACTTGTCCATTACCTAACCAATAAGTGACTTTGACCCATTCAAATAAATGTCATTAATAGTGATGTTTATGATATTTCACTAATTGTTTCTCATGCTCATTACAAGTACTTTATGACATTCATAAACAATTATAGTCTATTTATGTGGGTGTATTTTCATTAGATCAAATCTAAGGTATTTTCCATGTTCAAGACACTTTTGTCTTACATTGAGACTCAATTATCTACATCCATCAAATTATAAAGATCTGATACTAATAAAGAATATATGCCTTATGAATTCAAAAAATTCCTGCTTTAGAAAATAATTCTCTCACAAACCTCTAGCCCATATATGTCACAAGAAAATAGCATTGCTAAGAACAAAGATTGTCATCTTTTAGACGTCACTCATACTTTATCGATTGAGTCATCTGTTCCATCAGAATACTAGTTAGAAGCTTTATCTATTGTTGTCTATTTATTTAATTAATTAATAGACTTTCATGTAGAGTGTTAAATCTTAAATCTATTTATTATCGTCTTTATCATCAAAATCATAGTTATAATACTTTTCATACATTTGGTTGTATTTGTTTTGTGCATCTTTCTTTTTCTCAGCGTAATATATTTTCTATTCAGTTTAGTAAATGAGATTTTATGAGTTATACTACTACACAACTATGATCTATGTTCTAGCAAATTTCATGTTTCTAGAAATGTTATTTACTTTCAGAAGCAATATTTCTTTCCTACTAGTGTTGAGTCATCTTTATTTTCTCCTCTTCTTTCTATTTTTGAGTATTTTTCTTCTTTTAAAAGGTTCAAATCCAAAAATGTGTATGAACGATGTCAGCGCACTTTATTCCATCCCAAAACTAATCCGCTATTGCACCACTACTAGAATTTGAGAATTCTTCAAGGTTTGATCTCTTAAGACTATTCAACAATCTACTAGAGTTTCTCATACTCCCAAGTGGTATATTTTTCCTCAACTTAATTCACCATTTTTCTTGAAATTTGTTGCTTACAAGCTTCCAAGCATGAACATTAACAAAAATCAATTGAGAAGTTTAACACCTATGATATTACACAATTATCCATTCTCCATGTACACGAGTTCTATAAACTTGTTAGCTATTAGCTATTTTACAAAAGAACCAAATTGAAGTATTAAGTTCTTTGCTAATGGTTGTGTTTTTCAACACCTTTAAACAAAGAAAAGGATTGAAAGTGGTAGATTGCATGATGACTTATATATGATCTCATTTTTTACGACAATTTTTAAGACAGTTAAAATGTCTGATGAATAAAAATGGAGTATAATGGTTTCATTGTACAAGAACAAAGGTATCTAAAATTGAAAACAACTACAGGTATCAAATTCCTAAGTCACACTATGAAGGTCCAGGAGAGAGTGGTAGAGACGAGGGAAAGGAGAAGGGTTTCCATTTCAAAAGATCAAGTCAGATTCATAGTAGAGCGATTGATTACTGAAGCAATTTATCTTGCAGGAGATTGATGGAGAAATATAAGAAAAGAAAGAATCCTTCATTTAGTGTTCATTGATATAGAGAAGGTTTATGACAAAGTTCCAATGGATGTTTTGTGAAGGTTTTGGAGGCTAAAAGTGTCTATATGGTGTGTATTAGGATGACTAGAACATATATGATAAAGCTAAGACTTGGATTAGAATGGTGGGAGGAGATTAGGAGCATTTTCTTATTGAGATAGGGCTTCATCAGAGATTAGTGTTGAACCTTTTTCTATTTACCTTGGTGGTGGATGACCGAATATAGTCTAATTTGGAAGAGATACTTGATGTATGTTATTGACGGACAACATAGTATTGATTAATGACACATAAGATAAAATTAATGATAGATTGAAGGAGGAGACAAACTTTGGAGTGCAAAGAGTTCAAATTGAGTAGGAACAAAGTAATATATTTAGAGTGCAAATCCCATATTACATTGGATGAAGAGGGCATGGAAGTGAGACTTGGCAATTAGACTATTCTCGAAGAAAAGCTTTAAATATCTTGGATCCTTCACCGAGAGTAGTAGGCACATCAACAATGATGTCACATACTGCATTGGAATAGTATGGATGAAATAAAAGCTTACCTCTGGTGTATTGTGTAATAAGAAGGTACCACTTAAATTTAAAGATAAGTTCCATAGAGTGATGGTTATACCGTCCTTATTATATAAGGTGGAGTCCTAGCCATTCAAGAACTCATATGTTCAAATGATGCATGTAGCAGTGATAAGAATGTTGAGATGGATGTGTGAACATACTAGGAGTGACAAAATTAGAAATGAGGTTACTTTGGGGAAGGTGTGCTAAGATTGAGATGGTTTGGATGCATGCAGATGAAGTGTGCAAGTAGAGGTATGCATAATGGTAAGAGTAGGCCAAAAAAGTATATGCATAACGGTTTGGACACTTTAGCTGTTATGCTATTTTTATTGTTTTTTGCTTTTTTTTTTACTTGAGTTTGATACACTTGGGTTGAGAGAATTCCAAAAACATACTCTCTATCTCCATAAGGTATTGATAAAGTCTGTATATACTCTACCCTCTCCAACTCCCACTTTATGAGATTTCACTGGGTATATTCTGTAAGTTGTTGTTGTTAAACCTTACTATTGGATCTTATTCTTTAAGACTGATAAGTCCCAAAGGCCCCTCGGTCAATCATCATTCGTTTGTCCTATGACAAGCTCCTCTAAAGTCTTTCAAAACTACTCTCTTAATTCGAAAGAGAATTTTGTCATAATAGCCAATGGCTCCCTTAACCAAGTCTCTCGAATAGGTTTTATATGTATCCCTGCTATACATTATCATCCAATTTCCATGTATATGAGTTTTTTATTAACTTGTTATCCATTAGCTCTTTCACCAAAGAACTAAATTGTAGCATCGAGTTTTTCACTAATGATTGTGTATTTCAAGACCTTCAAACAAGGAAGAGTGTCAGTAGCGGTCAATTGCATGATGACCTATATAGGATTACATTCTTGCAAAACTAAACGTCATAGTTGGATCTCCTTCTTTAAGATTCATAAGAGCCCAAAGTCTCCTCGATCAATCGTCACTCGCCCATCTTTGCTTTGAAAAGAATCAAAACACTATCTCTTGATTGATATGATTTTTCTTCCTTAATAGTTCTCTCTATAAGCTCACTAGAAACACACCAATACAACACTAGCTATATAAGTAAATGGTAAAATAATGATGATCTTGTGGCTATTGAGAAGGAATTAAATTAAATAATTCTACTTCTCAATTATTTTGATAATCATGGTGTTCGGGCTAACCTGTCGTATCTTAACTAATTCTATAGAATACCTACTACCTCTACCAGCAACAAATATCAATAATTTTGTCCACTAAAACTAAGGCTGATAAGAAAAAAACCACCTAATATTTTTGTTTCTTCTTAAATTTAAATCTGACCCACCTGTTTGGATAGTTGTTACCCATTGTATTGTATTGTATTGTATTATATTGTAAGTTTAAATATAATATTTATTTTGATTATTACTTAAATTTTATTGTATTGTGTCGTTTAAGTTCATCGTTAGATAATGATGAAAAGCCCTATTTTGTCTAATGACTGATTTGATGTGGTTGTGTTGCTAGTTTATTATCTTCTTGTCATTTTTTTTACTTTATTTATTATTTAATAATTCTATTTTATCATTCACCCTATCTTTTTATGGTATCTACCACATATCCTACAATTACTTGTAGATTTATCATTCAAATTATGGATATGTGACAATATATAATAACAGAGAATAATACAATCTATCAAACATTATATTCATTGAAACAATACAACACGATACGTTACAAGACGATATAATACAGATTGAAGCAATACATAACAACAATCCAAACAAAGTGTAAGGTGTCATGATTCTCAACTTACTTTATTTATCGGTAAGTCAAGGTTCGATTTCTCAATGGGTGAAGTTGAGGTAGACCCATATACCATATCTTCAAAAATCCTTCTTTCACTTGCCCTATATATGAATCTAAAATTATTCCTATATTTTAATAAATCAGATAAATACATATTATGCACACGTGAAAGCAATCAAACAGATACACAGGTTTGGGTACCCCATAACATATAAACACAAGGCAATTACCCAAACACATATGTTGCTTACTCTTTAAGGACTCTAGTGCAGGACGGTGGAGGGCAAGGAGTCGACCAACAAAACACTAGGGTTCGTCCGTTCCGGTCGCTGATAACACAAGATCTTGGTGATCATAGATACGATACGACTCTATTTTGTAATTTTGTCTTGTCGCTAATTTTAAGATTCCATTTTGTTTGTATGCAATATAGGTTCGTGTGTCGTGTTGGAACTGACAAGTCTGTCCTGTTGTTATAAACTCTTCACTCACGTGATCTCTCAGTCCATCACTTTCTTTCATTCCTATTTACGTAATAGTATTATACTATGTACCAGCAAATTTAAATTCGTATTAGTGTTGAAATCTTTTATATTTGGGATAAAAAATTACTTTCTAATAAATTTATTTGTATCTTACGGAAATATAAATGCAGAATTTGACTCATATAATTATATTTTACTAGTTTAGTTTAGTGTATACCTATGTGTCGACGTGTCAATCTAAAAATTATTCATAAATTGTACTTACTATTAAAATAAATACAATATTCATGTAAACAAAATTAAATAAATGCTATTAATTTCAAAGTCTTAATATTAGAAAATAATAATATTTTTCCTTTTTCCTTCGTAGCTACACAATTATTTATATAAAATAGTCCTAAATCAAGAGTGAATTAGGTTAAGTGCTCAGATAACTCAATATTCTTAGAGAGAAAATTTTGAGAGAGTCTTTGAGAACACTTGCTTTAATTTGATCTTCAAGCTTGTGATTTTCATTGACTTTGGATTTGCTTGTTCTTAATTCAATTGTGTAAGTGTTTAATTATGTCTTCTCAATTAATAATCTCTTTATCTACACATAGCATGAATAGCTAAATTCACAACTAGGATTGTGGGAACCATGAATAACTAACAAAGTAAAATCGGATAATTCACAATTCTTGGAAGGTGTATATGCATGGTCAATCATCATTCGTTTGTCCTATGACAAACAAAGTAAAATCGGATAATTCACAATTCTTGGAAGGTGTATATGCATGTATTAATTAATTCTCTTCGTTTTGCATTTTTTATAGTGGTGGCCAACATTAGAACTCGCCTAGTATTACTGACTGGACCAAGGTGGATGAATAGGAAAAGAGATTAATTAATAGGATTTGATTGATGTGTTCTTGTCTAATCAACCAAACTGGGCCAAGGGGAGGTTATAGTAGGACTAATAGGTAATGGTTAGTAATGCACACTATGGAGATGAGCCAAGTTGCATAGTGAAATTCGCCTCTCACCTTTGACTAAATGGCTTGGTGAACTTAAATTACAATCATGCATGCCATACACTAGAAAAGAATTAGGTTATCCTGTGATACTAAGTTGGAAAATCATGGGAAACACAATACCCTAGTTGCTCTCTATTATTGATTTTTCTCTTGTGATAGTTAGTTTAGTTTATTTTCTTATTAATTATTGCAAAACCCCCTTCAGGGAATTGAGTTGGTTATTTACTCGGATTACATATTGGTGAATTTTCATGAGTCTATATATTCCCTGTGGGTTAGGTTCGATATCTTGATAGCGATCATTTTATCCTCTAAAAAGGAGTTGTAACTCGGGCGACATCAAGATTTTATCATTGTTATCGGGGAATACGGCTAGACTTAGTGAATTCATTAGTAGTTTGAGTGTTAATCCTTAGTTCACTTTATTTTACTTTTGTTTGTTTTTTTTATTTTTTTACAGGGTGTACGAGTAGTGTATGCCCAACACGTGTAGTCAAGGCAAGCCCTTAACTCTATTTGATCTAGAAATCCACCGAACTACAAGAAAAATGGCCTAAGACAATGCCAACAACACGGCTAATGCAGCCCTAAATAGGGACAATAATGATGAGGATAGGAATGAGAACCCACCTTCTTTGGAGGACATTCCACAGCCTCAGGATTTTCACGCCAACGCTTAGCAGTAGAATCAATACCTGTTGAATCCTATAACTATAAAGGTGACTAGAGCTATTGTGTTGTCACCAATATTGGCAGACATAAAGTTCACAGTCTCGAGTGGGTTACTTCAGATACTGCAGAACCATGGGCTATTTGGAGGCTTACCATCGAGGATCCACATAGCCACTTGTACAATGTGTTATTTGTCTGTAAGAATGTGATGGGAACATAGAATCTCTCTATGGATGCTGTGGGACTTTGTTTCTTCCCATTGTCTCTTACTAGCAATGTTGTATTATGACTATCTGAGCTCCCATAGAGTTCAATCACCAGCTGGGTTGAATTACAGAGAGCCTTCATAGCAAGGCATTTCCTTAAACCAAACAGGCTTAAATTGGAAGATCAGATCTACCTTTTTAAGCAATTCCTTGGTGATTCAATCCTTGCTACATAGGAGCGGTTTAATAGATGCTTGAGAAGTGCACTGGACTATGAAATTCTGAAAAATATCCTGATGAAACATATCTATCGAGCTCTAGATGCTAATGCTCAAGCATGTACTGATGCCCTCTTAGGAGATTTGTTCATGGAGTAACCATTCGCAGAAATTTCTGAGCACCTGAATGTGGTAGCTAAATTGAACCATGTGTGGGAGCCCAGGAATAGATATTCAACAAATCATGCAAGCACTGCTGACATGAGTTCTAACCAAGCAAAAATAAGTACAGATATTCTTAGTATGCTTGCTGAAAATAGAGCTAATCTGGAGATGCTAATGAAGCAGACACATAAGGTAATCAAGCCAGATGACGTTCAGGGAAACCACCGCACCAAGCATAAGCACAACAAGTATGACAGCATGGGTAGTCATTACGCCCCCCTCCACAATTGTGATATGGAAGAGAGAAACTCAAAAATTAAGAGTATGCTTGACCAATTGTTAAAGAGGGTAGATGCCCAAGATAAAACTTTAAAGGAGATCAAGTCCAACTATGCCAAGATAAACCATAAGGTTGAACAACACTTGGTGGCAATCAAATAGCTCAATTGACAGTTCGGACTTATGTCAATGCAATTGGATCAGATTCAAAGAGACATGATAATAAGTGCCACAACTCTAGATCGAAAGGAGACTGATAGGCGCTAGAAGGAGAAAAAGTTCGCGATCAGAGAGCACAAAAACTGGAGAAAGTTTGAGTACTCCAGCCATCTATTTCATGCTACAACAATAAATCAGGCGCTACTTGGGAGGCAACCCAAGGTGGAACCCTAGCGCCTAGGTGCCCAGGTATGTTTTTTGACCCCTTATGTTCTATTTTTTCTTTGATTTTGTGCATTGGGGATAATATATAACTTTTTCAATGGGGTATGGGTAGTTATGGGCCTCAGTGAAGTTTGAGTAGCTTATGGTCCATAACTACCCCAATTTTTGATAATGGGTTTTTCTGGGGTGTGTTCTTTTCCCTGTGGATATTTATTTGTAGTTGAACCGGCACGATTAGGCTGTTTAGATAATATTTGTAGCATATAGTACCAATATTTGGGGCATATAGCATGTTTTATGTTTTTTTTTTGAAAAATGATACCCACCAAAAATTTTGATAAAGTAGTTAGATATTAACCATGCATGTTTAGGTGGCTGACAAATTCTCTTCAGATAAGTGAGGGTGTATTGAGATAAAAAGTATGATCTATGAGTCTTTTATTGATAATGTATGCAGTGCCATGTGATTGTGAGCATAATTTGAAAAAAGTGTAGAAAAATGCAGTTCCAAGAAGGGCCTTAAGTCACTATTTTCCCAAAATACCATACCAAAGCCCCCTGAGCGTATGTTACAAGCCAAGAAAGTCCTGAAGTAATCCTTGTCTAATTAGTTGAAGGTATAAGTCATGAGTATATGAGCAAACCTATGATATTAGTCATCATGCATGAATATCTCTTGTGAGAGTGAGCATTTTTGCATAGTCCCAAGGTCAAATATGAAAACATCATTAAGTGTCAAATATGGGACCTTTTTTCCTATGAGGACACTTGCATTACATTGATAGCATTTGACTTGTTCAGTGATTGTGGACTGTTGATAACCCCTTTCATGTCATAGTTGTATTGTCACATGTACTAATTTGCCTTGATTTGCTAAATAGCTATCTTATCCTATTTTAAAAAGTTGGTGTGGGTATCTGAGTGTGAGATATATGTGATGTGTGCCATTGATTTGAGGTTTGTGTATTACTGTATTGTCTATGTAGATTAAGTCTGTCGCTTGAGGATAAACAACAATTTTAAGTTAAGGGTGTTGATGTACTGCCAAATTAAAATAGTTTTGATGCTTAACATGTAGGATTTTGTGTGTTCTCAATGCGATATTTGTTATTTTTATGTGTTTTTATGTTTACATTTGCAGGATTACAAGTTAGCCACGATTTGGGAAAAATTGCAGAAGTTGCTGGTTTTTGCTATTGTACAATTGTTCTACGGGTCGTGGAGCAATTTATGAGTCGTAGAATGCCTTTCGTGCCTTGAGGATCAGAGAAGTTGACATGTAGGAAAGTTATTAGATGAAACCCCCTTTACGAGTCGTAAACCACTTTACAAGTAGTGAAGGGGTAACGTAAAAGTGAAGTCCAAAATTTCAGCAGCTGATTACGAGACCCCGACTATGAGCCGTAGAAGATAATACGGGTCGTAAACTAGCTTTCTTATGATGTGCCGATCAGTTCTCGTAATTTTTTTAGGACTTATTTTTAATTATTATAAATACCTTTTTTAGGTTATTTTTCATAAGTTCTCGTCAGTTCACGTAATTTTGTGTAGTTTTAGGTTAAGTGCTCAGAGAACTCAATATTCTTAGAGAAAAAAATTGTGAGAGAGTCTTTGAGAACACTTGTTCTTTTAATTTGATCATCAAGTTTGTGATTTTTATTAACTTCGAATTTTCTTGTTCTTAATTTAATTGTGTAAGTTTAATTATGTCTTCTCAATTTATAATCTCTTCATCTACACATAGCATGAGTATCTAAATCCACAACTACAGTTGTAGGAACCATGAAGAACTAACAAAGTAAAATTAAATAATTCACAACTCTTGGAAGGTGTATATGTATATATTAATCAATTCACTTCATTTTACATGTTTTATAGTGGTGGCCAACATTAGAACTCACCTAGTGTTATTGACTGGACCAAGGTAGTAATGAATAGGAAAAAAGATTAATTAACAGTATTCGATTGATGTGTTCTTGTCTAATCAACCAAACTGGGCCAAGGGGAGGTTGTACTAGGACTAATAGGTAATGGTTTGTAATGCACACTATAGAGATGGGTCAAGTCGCATAGTGAAATTCGCCTCTCATCTTTGATGAAAGGGCTTGGTGAACTTAAATTATCGTCTTGCTTGCTATACACTAGACAAAAATTAGGTTATCCGGTGATACTGAGTTAGAAAATCATGGGAAACACAATACCTTAGGTGCGGGGAATCATGGGGAGCACAATACCCTAGGTGCTCTCTATTATTGATTTTTCTCTCATGATAGTTAGTTTAGTTTATTTTCTCATTTATTATTGAAACCCGCTTTAAGGGAATTTAGTCTGTTAATTACTCGAATTGCATATTGGTGAATTTTTGTGAGTATACGTATTTCTTGTGGGATCCACCCTAACCTTGGTAAGGATCTATATCTTGATAGAGATTGCTTTATTCTCTAAAAATGAGGTGTAACTGGATGACATCAGGGATTAGAGACTATATTTATCCACCCTTTAATGACTAGTTCGGATTGGTGAAAGCTGTTATGGTGAGTCCTATCATCAATGGACAAGTGCCTATCCATTTACTTATTATGTTGCTTTTGCTTTTATATACTTTTGAGGGTGAGCCCAGATATGTCTTGGCCCCTATCCTGTTCTATGACATAGAGGCATTGTTGGAGAATATGTGGACTCTTGTACGAATTTATGTTATTACTTGATACTTGTTTATGGATATTATGATTATGGCTATCTTTGAAATGTTATTATATGATTGTATATGTTGTGTTGCGATATGGAAATGTGGAAAGTACTAAGTCCCAATCTATCCCCATAACGTCAGTCCTACTTACCCACCCCTTGGTTCTTATATGTTATGTGCTATGTGAATCATGAAAATCCCTATCCCTATGATATCCCTATAGCGTGAGTCCTATTTTCTCATCCCTTAGAACTATGTGTTCACTACTTCATTGTGTGCTTCCGAACCAATCGTATGAATGTAGATACAATGAGGCTTGTTTGGGGACTCTCAGGTTCCCATTCATCATATCACTCCTAGACCCTAGGTTCGGGTCGTGACAAGCTTGGTATCAGAGCACTAAGTTTATAAATGATCCTCGAAGTCTAACATGCTGCATTGATTAGAATCCTATTCATGGGTGTGAAGTGTACCCATTGATGTATTGTCAAAATACAACATATTTGATTCCAAAAACAAGGGATTTTGTGAGTTCTTAATGCGACTTTTTATGTTTTTCACATGTTTTTGTGTTGTTATTGCAGAAAAGGTAGGTTGGCATGATGTTGGGAGAAAATTGCAAATTTTTGCT
This sequence comes from Solanum virginianum, assembly GCA_000787875.1. Taxonomy (NCBI): domain Eukaryota; kingdom Viridiplantae; phylum Streptophyta; class Magnoliopsida; order Solanales; family Solanaceae; genus Solanum; species Solanum virginianum. The sequence continues at coordinate 18,043 of DF360647.1, forward strand.
GAAGTGCAGGACATACAAGCTTACCTATGAGTCATAGCCCAAGCTACGAGTTGTAGGGTGATATCATAGCAAGAAACAAAGAGCAAAAGTCAGAAATCTGCTAAGCAGAGGTCAGCCTTACGGGGCCACCCTATGAGTCGTAGGTCTCACTATAACTCATGTAGGTCAACTCGTAAAATGAAACAAAGAGATAAAATTTTGGATCAAAAACTGAAGTCCTAGACTACGAGAGGAGCACACAAGTCGTATCCTAAGCAATAACTCATATAAGTGGGTCGTAACAGTCAAGTCCAAAATGCTAAGTGCCTGATACGAGACCTCAAGTACGACTTGTAGGTCAGCCTACGAGTCGTACCTGTGAGGCGTACCTACTGCCAGGTATTTTTTTTGTGCAATCTTTAGTGTTAAATTTGTAAATATTATAAATACATTATGTTAGGATTTGTTTGAGGGAGACTGGACGTGAGATTCAAAAAGATAGACATTGAATGGTCTCTCTGGAATATTATAGGGTTTTAATGTAGATTCTTCTTTTCTATTGGAAAACCTACTTTTGGGGATTGCAAGCATCACATTGTAATCATTCTCCATATGTTAGGCTTGTGGTTTGCAACTTGTGGTATTATCTATCTTCATTGCTTTGGGTACAATTCTCAATTATGTATTGTATATGCACTCTTATTTGTTTTGCCTTAGTCATGAGTAGCTGCCTTAGTCATGAGTAGCTAAGTACCCACAACTTGGGGTTATGGGAACCATGGCTAGTTGATTTGAGATAACCTGGATTAATTGCATTTCTATGAATGGGGTTTTGCATGTATTATTTATTTCTCTTCATTTTGATTGTAGTTTTGTGGTGGCCAATACCAAACCCCACCTACTATCATGATCCCGACCAAGGTAGTGACGAATAGAAAAAGGGAAGTAGATGATAAAATTTGATTGATGTGTTCTCGTCTAATCAACCAAACCTGACCAAGGGGAGGTTGACTGGGATAATAGGGAACAGTTAGTTGGCACACCATAGTTGCCGACCAAGCGCCATGGAGAAATTCGACCTTCACCTTCACAAGAAGGGTGGAAGAACTTAAGTTACCGTCCTGCATGCGAATTCCCAATTATAGTTATGTTGTCTAGGGTAATCGAGTTAATAAACCATGGGGAACACAATTCCCAAATCGTCCCTAAATTTAAATGTATCTTCAGATAATAGTATAGTGTTTACTTTTATTCTTAAATCACAACCCCCTCCCATTTAGAGATTTTAGTCATAATTACTCGAAATGATTGATGGTGAATTCTTATAGTCAAGCCCTGTATTCCCTGTGGGTTCAACCTTAACCTTTAACTATGTTAATTACTAACAACAACTTCTTTCTTATTAAAGCATGAATATCAAATAAAAAATTATGGCGCCATTGCCGGGGAATACGACTAGGTTTTGACTTGATTTCACTATTAGTTAGTTGAAGTACTAATTTCTAGACTCTCTTATATTTTACTTTTATTTTTTGTTTTTGTGTTTGATTCTACTTGTTGGGTGTACTAGTTTGTACGCCCAACACAAGGAGCCAAGACAATCCCTTAGCTCTGATAAATTTGGAGATCCATCGACTTTTTTAGAAGAATGGCTTAGGTGAATGAAGATATCGCGGTTGACGAAGAAATGAATATGAACGATGATAACAAAAGAGAAAAAAATCCACCTCAAAGGATGATAGGCCATAACTTTGGGATTTCAATGAGAACACTTATGGTTGGAACCAATATCGCTTGAACCCTATGGCCATGGACGTTACTGGTGCTATTGTGTTTCCTCGTTACCGGCAGATGCTAAGTTCTCAGTGTGAAGTGGGTTACTTCAAATGCTCCAAAGCCATGGATTGTTCATAGGGCTACCTTTAGAGGATCCCTATCGCCATCTCTACAATGTTGTCTTTGTCTGCAAGAGTGTCATGGGGACATCAAAATCTTACTCTTGATGCCATTGGTTTGAGGATGTTCCCATTGTCACTGACGGGCAATGCAGCTATGTGGTTGTCTGAGCTTTCTCCGGGTACGATAACAAGTTGGGCAGAGCTTCAGAGAGTGTTTCTAGAAAGATATTTCCCAAGATCAAAAAACTAAAGCTCAAAGATCAAATAAACATTTTTGAGAAATTTCTGGGTGACTCTATTAGTACCACATAGGAGAGATTCAACAAATGCTTGAGGATGGTCCCCCATCATAAGATTGTTGATGATGCCTTGGTTCAGATTTTCTATCGGGCGCTTGATGAGAATAGTCAAGCTTGCGCCGACACAATCATAGGAGGCATATTTCTTGACCAACCTTTTGCATTGATAGCCATTAAGATGGAGCAAGTGGTTAAAACTAACAGAGCATGGGGTCAAAGAGAGTGAGGTGCAAAGAAGACTTCTTCTGCGGTCAACACCAACAATGAACAACTTGCTCAACTTTGCACAAGCGTAAACTTGGTCTTGAAGCCAAACCAAGTGAGTGTCCAAGCAATCACTCACCAACCTCCTAAGGCTCCCATATATGAATATCCATTCTTTGATGAAGACGCTTATTTCGTGAGTAACCAAGAGGTGGCTTTCCAAAACAACCCCCCAAGGGTCCAATTCAGAATATTGGAGGCAAGGTTCTAGGAATCAAGGTTAGAACTACAACCATTATGTTCCATATAGAGACATTTGGGGTGGCTACTATGAAAGGGAGAGAGTTTCGGATGCCGAATGGGGAAGAAGAGATGGCTATAGAAATGGTCCTTATGTGCCACCTCACAACCGTGATGCCAGGTCAAGTAACTCTAGAATTGAAGATATGTTTGACAAATTGTTAAAAAGAGTTGATCACCAAGATGAGACCTTGAAGGGAATGAAATTGGACATTTTAAGTATTAACCAGAAGATTTAGTCTCACTCTGTGGTGATTAAACAATTGGAACAACAATTTGGGCAAGTCTCTTTGCAATGGAATCAACCCAAAAGAGCACTTTACCAAGCAACATCGTTCAAAATCCTAAAAACGAAGGGTATTGTATGACAATCATGACTCAGAGTGGTAAAAGCACTGTTGATCCCCCTAGGCCAATGGTTGAGGATGAAGCTTATGAGAGAGTCATTGATAGAAAGGTAAGGATTGAGGAAGAGAGCCCAAGGAGTAGTAGAATGGAAAGCCAAGAGGTAGGAGAGTAAGAGAAAGTCAATGGGATCCCAAAACCACCTCCTTCCTTCCTTCAAAGGCTTATAAAAAAGGAAGAACATGCAAATTCAAGCACTTTCTCTCGATTTTAAAGCAACTATCCATCAACATCCCCCTCTTAGAGGCTCTGGAGAAGATGCTCGGGTACGCTAAATATATGAAGGATTTGGTGACAAAGAAGCGAACTTTGAGTCAAGAGTTCTCACAAGAGCTCCAACAATGTAGTGCGATCATGACTAAATGCCTTGTTAAAAAATGAGAGGACCCCAGTGCATTCACCATCCTTTGCACCATTGGTGATGTTAAACTCGCAAAAGCATTGTGCGACTTAGGAGCAAGTATTAACCTAATGCCTCTTGCAGTGTTCAAAAAGCTTGGTCTTGGCACCCCTACTCTAACAAGAATGTGGTTGCTCATGGCAGATCGAACCATCAAAAAGCCAAAGGGAATACCTCTTGATGTGCTTGTTAAGGTTGATAAATTCATCTTTCCCGTGGACTTTGTGATCCTTAATTGTGAAGTTGATTTAGAGGTACCCATCATATTAGAAAGATCATTTTTGGCCACCAGGAGAGCTTTGGTAGATATGGATTTGGGTGGTTTAGAGTCAATGATGCAGAGGTCGTGCCCGACATTCGCCAGTCAATGAAACACCCGGATGAGTTAAAGAGTGAGGTTTTGGCCCTTGAAGATTTTTGATGATGGACGATGGTATAGTCGAACCATGACGTTAAACAAGTCATTTCTTGGGGGCAACCCAAGCATATGTGATAATTTTTAGTTTGTTTCAAGCTTGTTTGGTTTTTGAAAATTTCAGGTGATAACATGTTTGTTTTGAATTTGAAAGACATTGGTTCAATTGTGATGTTTTGAAGATTGCTGTGTTTTGAGTCTTGGTCTACAGGTGGAAGTAAAGAACTAAAGATGTGATAAAATGGAACTTGGAGCAGCCTCTGAGAGCAGGTCTACGACTCGTAGTCACCACCATGACTCGTAGTCATGCCTCATAGAGGGAAACAATAGGTATTGAAAGTTGGCACACACATTACAAGCCAACCTTATGATTTGTAAGGCCCTCTATGAGTTGTAAGTAGGGTTCATAGTACCCATGTATGAATTCTAATTTTTCTAAGTGTTAGGTCTGCTATGAGATCGAGACCTACGAGTCATAGGACACGCTACAACTCATACTCGGGGGTTTGTTGATCCGATCTTCAGAATTTGATTAGGGTGAAGTCTGAGTAACCTCAAGTCCATAACTTCCCCCTATTTTTGATCTCTAGGTTTTCTTGTCATGTTTCTTTTTCCTTTTGGATATTTTAATTTTTCTATTGAACCGACATGTCTAGGTAGTGTAGATAATTTGTAGATACATAGTAGTATTATCTTTTGGAGTATACATAGTTTTTAAATGCTTTTTCAATCTTGTTAAAAATTCGGTACTCTCAAATTTTTTTGATATTGTTGGTTATTAGTGCAATCATGCATATTGATTTTTTGGTGATGTTTGTTCTGATAATTAAAAGGTAACTTGAGACTGAAAGCATGAACTGTGAGTCAATACTTGATTGTGTGTGTAATGCCATGTGTATTGTGAGCTTATTTTGCTGCATTTATGTATCATATGTTGACTCAGAACTTTCCTTGTTACTCTAAAATTGGTTTGGTGATGTGGTTGATTTGGTAGGGATCTTAGGCCTTTTTTCTTTTAGTGAGTCTATTTTTGCCTAAAATTACCTACTAAAATGCGTTAGTGAAGCCCTTGTTCCAAATGTTTGAGCCTCTCATGCACTCATTCTTTCTTGACACCTGGCTAGCTTAGCCTTGTTTTATTAAATACCTTGGTAATGGCCCTGGTCTATCCTTGAACATGTGAACCTTGATTAAGGCTGAAAGACTAAGTTGAGGGTGGCTACAAATAGTGGCCCTGGTTTGGTGAATAGATATTGTGCACTTTACCTCAGGCTAAAAGCCTAAGTTGAGGGTGACCTTTGTTGTGATAAAGTAAGAAAGATGAGGTGGTTAGTTGGGAAATAAAGAAAGAAATAAAAAAAACCATGAGCCGGGTGTAGAAAAAGAAAAGAAAAGTGCCTTGATTTGAAGAAAATAACAAGAATGAGTTCAAAAATAAGGCACAGCTGAAAAAGAGAATGAAAGCACCCGGGGAAAGCTTGAAGTAGGAGAATAAGGATGGATTTGGTGAAAATGGTTAGGTTATGAAGGTAAAAGTATCGGTAAACATGGTTCAAGGATAGTTTCGAGTCACTAGATGCATGGATTTGGTGAAAATGGTTGGGTCATGAAGGTAAAAGTGTGGGTAAACATGGTTCCAAGATAGCTTTTAGTCACTACTTGCCTAAAATACCATATCAAAGCCCCATAAGCCTATGTTATAAGCCATTATATCCTAAAAGTGATCCAAATCTAGTTTGTCACCAATCTAGAAGTTGAGTATAGAGGCAAGCCAATGGTGATAGTCATTTTGCATGAATTTCATTTACGAGAGTGAGAATCCTTGCCCAGTCTCTGAATTCTAAATTCTTTTGGAGTGAGTAAGAGGGACTTATTTTCTGCGAGGGCATTTGCACTGCTTGATTAACATATGACTAACCCCAGTGATTGCTGATGGTTGATGCTCCTTAGCTGTGTTGCTAGATACATCCTTGTATTTTTGTTTTACTTAGTAGCTTTGCAATCTGGCTGTGAAAATGAAAGTGGGTACCTAAATTAGAGTAAATGATGTATATGCCATTGGTATAACTACTACGTATTTCTCATTGTCTATTTAGATTAAGTCATCGCTTGAGAGAAACAACAGTTCTAAGTTGAAGGTATTGATGTGCTATCAAAATACAACACATTTGATGCTTAAAACAAGGGATTTTGTGAGTTCTTAAAGTGACCTTTTAGTATTTTGATGTGTTTTTGAGAGTTCGAGCGGTAGACACCCAAGTTGATGTATTCGAGACTAGAGTCCACAGGATGCTCGCTTTTTATGTTTTTCATATATTTTTGTGTTGTTATTGCAGAAAAGGTAGGTTGGCATGATGTTGGGAGAAAATCGTAGATTTTTGCTGAAGTCCAGGACATACGAGCTTCCCTATAAGTCGTAGCCCAAGCTATAAGTCATAGGGAGATATCATAGTAAGAAATAAAGAGTCAGAAATCTGCTAAGTAGAGGCAATCCTTATGGGGCCACCCTACAAGTCACAGGTCTTACTATAACTCATGTAGGTAAACTCGTAGCAAGAAACAGAGAGCCAACATTTTGGATTAAAAACTAAAGGCCTAGATAATAGGAGGAGCATACGAGTTGTATCCCAAGCAATGACTTGTATAAGTGGGTCCTAATAGTCAAGTCCAAAATGCCAAGTGTCTAATACGAGACCCTGATTATGACTCGTAGGTCACCCTATGAGTCATACCTATGAAATGTACCTACTTCCAGCTATCTTTTCTGTGTAATTCTTAGGGTTAAGTTTGTAAATACTATAAGTACTTTATGTTGGGGTTTATTTGAGGGAGACTAGATGTGAAATTAATAAAGATAGACATTGAATAGTCTCTCTAGAATATTTTAGGATTTTAGTGTAGATTCATCTTTTCCATTGGAAAGCCCACTTTTGGGGATTGCAAGCATCACATTGCAATCATTCTCCATCCATCATGCATGTGGTTTGCAACTTGTGGCATTATTTATCTTCATTGTTTTTGATAAAATTCTCAACTATGTATTCTATTTGCATTCTTGTTGGTTTAGCCTTAGCCATGAGTAGATAAACACCCACAACTTGGGGTTGTGGGAATCATGGGTAGTTAATTTGACATAACCTGGATTAATTGCATTTCTATGAATGGATTTTTGCATGTATTATTTATTTCCCTTCATTTTGATTGTAGTTTGGTGGTGGCCAACACCAAACCCTGCCTACTATCACGATCTCCACCAAGGTAGTGACGAATAGGAAAAGAAAAGTAGATGATTGAATTCAATTGATATGCTCTCATCTAATACCAAACCTGACCAAAAGGAGGTTGACTGGGACAATAGGTAACAGTTAGTTGGCACAACATGGTTGCCAACCAAGCGTCATGGCAAAATTCGACCTTCACCTTCATAAGAGGGTTAGAAGAACCTAAGCTACCGTCCTACATGCAAATTCCCAATTATAGTTATGTTATCTAGGGTAATCGAGTCAACAAACCATGGGGAACACAATTCTGAAGTTGTCCTTAAATTTGAGTGTTTCTTTAGATAATAGTATAGTGTTTACTTTCATTTTTATTCTTAAATCACAACCCCTCCCCCTCCATTTAGAGATTTTAGTCATAAATACTCGAAATGATTGATAGTGAATTCTTGTAATCAAGCCCTGTATTCCCTGTGGATTTGACCGTAACCTTTGGTTAGGTTAATTACTGATAGCGACCGCTTTGTTATCGAAGTGTGAACATCAAATCAACCATACCTATGAGTGGGAGGCTATGATGGTGTTCTAGGAATTATGCCACTTGGATTGTGTATTAAGGCTTTCTAACCCTGATGATGTCCTTGCTACCTTGCAAAAGATGCCTACATGAAGAGCTCCTTTACTAAGACAGTTCTCAGTTAATAAGGACCAAGTCCATCAAGAGCCTATAGTAGAGCTAGTCACTCATGGTGAATTTTGCACTAACAATGCCATGCTTGCCCAAGTGGTGACTACCTATGCCAAATAGGCTAATCTTCCTTCTCGTGATCCCACTCCAGCTGCTGGAGTGAGAGACTTTACCCGGATGAATCCTTTGGAGTTTTATGGATCAAAGACTTATGAGGATGCTCAAGACTATATTGATAAACTCTCTAAGGTGTTATCTATTTGAGTGTGACTTCAAAGGAGAAAGCTGAGCTAGCTGCTTATCAGTTGAAGGATGTGGCTCAAGTGTGGTACACCCAATGGTCGATGGAGAGGGTCTGTGGTGATGAGGTTAACTAGGAAAAGTTCAAATTTGCCTTTCTAGATCATTTCTTTCTTCTTGAGCTTACGGAAGCTAAAATGATAGAATTTATCAACCTTAAGTAGGGTGGAATGAATGTGAGGGAATATGCCATCAAATTCACAAAGCTCTTAAAGTATGCTCCTATGCTAGTGGATGACCCTCATACAAGAGTGCACAAGTTTATCTCTAGAATCTCTAATTTGGTTATGAAAGAATGTCGTATGGATATGCTTATTAGAGACATGGATATATCCAGTCTTATGACTCGAGTTCCCATTTTCCATTTCACTCATCGCCCTAGGTCCGGGTAGTGACAAGGGTACCCTCTCAGGACGTGACAAACTTGGTATCGGAGCATAATGTTCTAGTGTCATAGTGTACTTATGAAGCCGTGTCTATAGGATTTTATTTACTGTTGAGGGCCACACTTCTATAAATGAGGGACTATTGACATTTATGAAAAGTTTAATCGTACAATAAAGTTATTCCCTAAGAAACTTATATTGATTTGTGCTTGCTCTAAATATTTTAATTGTGCCTCCTCTACAAGAATATAGATACTGTAAAATCCAAATCCTTACTGATGTGTTCCTTTGTGATAAAGTAAACCCAATGGTAGATATACTGTACAAGACTTGAGAGAACCCAATTAGTGTGTTAAGTTCATTAATTCCAAAGAATGCACTCCTATTCATATGAATCGTGCGTTTGAATTGGAAAATGTTGTACTCTAGACTATCTTATCCAAAACTTTCTTCCGATGTTACCCATGAGAGGAAAAGTTATCTCTAAAGGTTTAATGTTACCACCTATGTGATTTGAGGCCTTGTAAGCCATAAGTAGAAATGAGTCATCCTATAGCTAGAAGAATGACGGTGGAAAAGAGGAAACTAGATAGAAAGGTGCTAGTTGATTGAGGCTTGTAGATAGAGTTATGTATCTATTAGATAAGAAATGGGACAACGAGTTGATTTTTGTAAGTCTTGATGAAAGATTTGTAAGTACTATCCATTTTTTTTCCTGATGAGGTATAGAGAAAGAGTTATTGTTAGGATGTGTTGGAGTGTGATCAAACTAGAAAGAGGTTTATGTTAATGTGCTATAGTGTTTGTATAAGTGAGGGTGAACTATAGATATTAAATAGGTCAACAAAGTAATTTTGAGGTGATAGATATAAACTGGGCTTATGATTATGAAGGGAGAGCCCTATGAAATTCATAGAGATATGAGCTTAGCCAGGTAAGGAGGTATAATGAATGGATAAGTAGCACATGAGTTGTCAAGAGGGGATATGTTGATCAATTTTCACCATGAGATTTTAGTTGGCCTACATTCCTAATTTTTGCCTAGTAGTCATAGGTTGATATAATATGAGAGAATTGTGCAATACACATGTTAGCACTAGACCCTAAGCTTTAATTTTGAGTAACAATGTGTAAAGGTAGATAGCATTATGACAGTGATAGTCTTAGTTAAGGATTTGCTCTAAGAAGCTTGCCATAGTGTATGTTTAAAATTAAGATGTTAACTTGCAAAGAATGTGATGCTATGAGTATAGTGTAGGCGTCCCTTAGATAGAAATAGTTAATTGAGGATAAATCATTAGATACGAAGAGGTTAGATCGTAAGGATTGTAGAAAGTGGCTATGTGTGCTAATAAGAGCAGCAAGTGTAGAAAGATTCCCATAGTGACAAAAGAGAGCTAAGAGTGGTATCTCAAAAGAAAGCCTTAATACTGATTTGATATATTTGAGTATAGTATAACAAGAGAGTTTAAGATGTTCTTCGGGATAATGATTCCTTAACCGTATAGAGGGGTGTACTTAAAGCTCAGTAAGGAGAATCTATTTGCAAACTTAGAGAGATGACCTTTAAGCTAAGGTGGAGATGATGAGGTAATGAACCAAAGTGGTTATTGAATTTTTGATAGTGATGAGTTGATCAGGATGAAACGATAATATTTTTCGATATTATATATTCCTTATACTTCAGCCAAGGTGATACTTTATTCATGTATTATGTATGAGTGCCATGCCTATGTCCTAGACCTGTGTATCTCATTTTGATTCCTGCTCATATCGAGTTTTGAGGATGAGAAGTGGTGACTTCATTTAGTTATTTTGATCTTACCTTATCAATCTAAAGTTTCTAGCCCTAAGTTGAACGTGATATGACTTTAGTTTTGCCCTATATACAATTTTAGGAACTCAGGATAAGCCTTGAAAGAAAAGAGAGATCATATTATGTCATGAATGTGCTCAAATTTGTTTTCTTGATTGAAACATGCTAATGATATTTCATTCTAAGCCGTTTCAATGATTCTCCTTTCCAGTCTTGATAGTAATTTAACGATAGTAGTGAGTGATCATTGCTTGGAGAGAGTGATGTTGTATTACGTTATAGATTTGGAGAAGGATAGAGATGAAATATCGATGTGTGCAATAAATAGGTAAGAGAATATAGGTGTATCCCTTGTTAAGAGTTAATGCGATTATGGGTATAGAGGTGCTATGGTAGGTTTGAAGATTCTTAAGTGATATTGACCTCAAAGAGGCCACAAAGTGGTTAGAATAATAGGCTTAAAATTTTCATGGTCCTAATGTAAATTATTGTAGCAGGATATTCGTGACCTCTAGGTGAGGGTTTTGAGTAGGTGTATTAAAGCGATAATAAGGAGTAACATACTTTAAGTGAATAGTCTTTACAAAGGTACATAATAGAAACCGAGCAGACTAGATTTACATGAGCGTGGTCATTTTTTGTGTAGCACATTGTGACTTTGGATTTATCTTGAATTAGATGAGAGTAGCAGCTAACTTAGGCTTTAATGAGAGCTATAGGCTTCAATTAATGAAGTGTGGTACACGAGGAGGAGATCATGGTCGAGGAGAGTCACTAAGCTTGCTCAGACCTATCTCTTGATACGAAGTGGTCCTACCCTTATATTGAACAAATGATCATCTTTTGAAGTCATGAGAAAAATTAATAGGAGTATTTAAGATTGTAACCCTTTTCTCATCCCTGGTAAGATGCTTTCTAGTGAGGGAATTGCCTATCTATGAGTTGAGGTGTTCATTCTTGAATTCAAAGGTTGATAGTCCAGAAATTTGAATGATTTGATTGATTGTGTTTTGATGTTCCAATTGTGCCACTTAATGATGAAATTTAAGGTAATGTTCCTATTCTATCTCTACCCAAAACGAATCGCAACCAAAGAAAACAAATAAAGAGGAAGCCATCTCAGACATATAATAATAAATCTTCCACTAGGGTCATGAGTACAAGAGCATCTAAAACAGTACTGAAGGATTAATACAATTGCCTCAAACAAAAATACAATATTGTCTCATAATACATGATATATAGTCTGAGAGAAAATGAATGAAAAGAGGACCCAAAGATGCATGACGACTCGAACTCTGAGCCTCATCGCTAAGATATGCGTGGTATCGATAACATTCAGATGGAATGATCAACTACCTTATCCTAAACTTTATGCATGATCTGCAGGGAGGAAACAAAGTAGGGGTGGGTGCACTAAAATGTACTCAGTACGTTTAACCGACCGGGTAAGAGAAATTGAAAAAGTATGAAATAATGAAGAATCCTATCACATTCATCAAAAGAGTTTGTAAATAATATAATACAATCATGAATAATGGCAATTACAGATGGAAACCATTCCAATGATACAATGCAATGCTATGCATGAATGTAAAGGTGTTGTAGGCCATGCATGAGGTGCAATCATGAATGTTGTGGGCCGATGTACACATCTATCGAGCTGAAGCTACAAGATAGAACTAGGGGCATTGTGGGCCATGTACTCAAATATTTCAAGGCATTGCAGGCCATAACCAACAGTCCCAATATATATTGTAATATCTCAAATGATGCAATAAAATGAGATGTGTGCATAACAATGCAACCCGTCATGAATAAGATGGGTGCATGTTAATGCAAACAGTCATGTACAATGTATCTATATCAATGCAACCTAATTAAGAAAGAGATCTATGCATACCAATGCACCGAGTGTAATATAAGATATGTGCATACTAATGCAACTAATCAGGTAAGAAATATGTACATACCAATGCAAGTAATTAGATAAGAGACATTTGCGTACCAATGGAACTACTTAGATAAGGGACATGTGCATACCAATGCATCTAATCCATGTAAGATAGAATACATATAATAGCTACCATATTAAACAAGCTATACCAGGTATCTCAGCTAATGCCACAAGGCCAACATTAACCCATCTTATCACTAACTCACTAATAACCAAGATGTCAATGAAACAAGTTCTACAAGTACCCCAAATGGGCTCATATCTCTCAAAATTATCACATCCATAATCAATTAGTCACAACATTAGCCAAGGACTATCTCCAGTCCCATATTACCACCATGATATCCCAATTATCTCAAATCGTAAGATTTTATCCTAATTAATCAATAGGTCACCGTTTACTCAATTCTTGATATAACCAGCATTGTATCCCCATCAAATTCAATCATATCATGTTATCATCTTATAATTCAATCTACATCTCACAATTATCACATAAGCATTCTTAGTAACTCAAATATAGTCCCAAAAAAGTTTGTCAAACCTACCTCGATGCTTAAACTGCACTCGGACAAGCTTTAAATCTACTCAAGCATCCAAATGATCCTTGGATCAATCAACCACTATCAAAAGTAGATACTACGCATCAAGAGGTGCATTTTGATATCCATATTTGCATGAATTAGGCTTAGAGGACAAATGATTAAAATTATTTCTATAATTCCAAGTTTCAAAACCAGAAAATTGACTTCAAAATCAGGTTTTACATGAAAATGGAGTTAGTGGGTGAAAATTCCACTAAAATCGAGTTCAAATTGATAGAGAAATCATCATTTAAAGTTTTAACATTATAGGCCAAAAATCCCCAATTTTGGACATGCAAAATCATGAAATTCAAGACAAAATCAAGATAAAAACTATGAAAATTAGTCAAAACGAGGTTAGAAATACTTACCCAAAAGATTTCTCCAAAAACTCTTCACAAATCCCCTCTCAAAGCTTGAAATATTGAAAATGGAGTGAAAATGGTGATTTTACGACTTTAAAACTGACTCAAAAAAAGTACTCTGTGAAGGTGGATAATTATCCGCGATCACGGAGAAGAAAAGAACCTATACCTCAAGAAGCCAGAAGTTTGTCCCGAAAGCAGAAAAGAAAATAGGGCTGCACCAGATACTTCACATTAGCAATTCCCAAATCTCAAAACGGACCCTCGGGGTCCATTCGGAACCCATATTTCACAAACTAAACATGTATCACACTGAAAATGGAGATTTAGACAAAACGAAATAATCAGAATTTGATTTCGAGGTCTCTACGATACATTTACCAATGCAATTGGACTAAATTAGTTTAAAACTCAAAATACCAAAACTGGCCTCGGCAATTTCAAATATTATGATGAGACTATTTTTAGCATTAATTTCACAATTTGGAACTACTGAAATTATCAGAATTCTTGTTCGAGCATCCTAACTCCGAATGTTGAGCAAAGTCAAAATTTGATTTGGGAAATGACTAAAATTACAACTTTGGGCCTAAAAATTTTATTTTAACTCCAAATTCAATTCAACAACATCCGATAGTTCAGTTTCAACATTCTAAAGTTAATGGAATCGGCAGATCCCCGATTCGACCTTCGAAACTCAGAATGACACAAAAACTCATTTTTATCAACAACTAAAGCCTCTAAAAAATGCCAAAAATCTTAATTTCAACTTTTATAACTCAGAATTTCCATTCCAACCAATCAAATAGTTCAAAATAGGCTCAAACCAACTTATAAAAGGTTAAAACAAAAATTTTATAGATAAGGCAAAAAATGACCAACCAGGTCATTACATCATTCACTACTAAAAAGATTATTTGTCCTCGAACATATGGAAAAGGAAGTACCTGAAGCCTAAAAAAGGCCAGGATATCTGGGTCGCATATTAGACTCCAACTACTAAGTGGCCTCACCAACAGAATGGTGCTGCCACTGAAACTTCACAGAAGGTATATCTTTGGATATCATTCTTCGGACCTGCCTGTCCAATATAGCTATAGGCTCCTCTTTGAAGGACAGATCTGAACCCAACTCAACAATCATATGAAATCACACGGGACTTATATGTAATGCACCGGCAGAGTAGAGAACAATGAAAAACAGGATGAATAGAAGATAGTCTCGGTGGTAAGGGCAAGTCATAGGCTACTTCACCAAGTCTCCTTCTAAAGCTTGAATGGGCCAATAAATCCGGGACTAAGCTTATCCCTCTTCCCAAATCTCATCACATATATCATAGGTGAAACTTTTAGCAAAACACTGTCACCAATAACTCCAGAGGTCTAGCCCTCCTATCAACATAACTCTTTTGGTGACTCTAGCCTATTAAAAGTCTACTCTGGATCAAACAGACCCCAGCCAGAACATCAGCTAAGTATGCCAAACGCCTCTTCCCCATCAACCGGCAAGAAATAACGCCCTTAAGATAAGACCGATCTATGGCATCCTGAAGCAAATCAAAGTCCAACACTTAGTTGTACCCAAACAAAACCATCTGATTGATCATCTACAACTCTGCCCATACAAGGCCTCAAACGGTGCCATTTAAGAGCTGGAATGGTAACTGTTGTTATATCAAAACTCTGCCAGAGGTAAGAATTGGTTCTATAGGGCAACAAAATCCAAACTCTGGCAGGCCCTAAGCATGTCCTTCAACACTTGGATGGTTTGCTCTGACTCACCATCAGTTTGCGGGTTAAAAGATGAACTTAAATCCACACTAATTCCTAAATCAAGCTGTAGAGCCCGCCAAAAGTAAGAAGTAAACATAGATCCTCTATCTGAAACAATAAACACTGGCACACCATGCAATATGACAATGTCCCAGATATATAATCTAGCCAACTACTTTGCACTATAGCTAGTCTTCACCGGTAGGAAGTGTGCCGACTTGGTTAATCGATCAACAACCACCCAAACTGAATCAGACTTGTCAAAGTCCATGGGAAAATCTATAACAAATTCCATCGTCACTCTCTCCCACCTTAACTCGAGAATAGGTATCATTTACATTAATCCACCAGGCTTCTGATGCTCATACTTCACTGTTGAAAGTTCAAACGCTATGCCACAACCTCGGCTATCCCTCTCCTCATGCCAAACCACCAATAATGTTGTTTAAGATCATGATACATCTTAGACACACCCGAATAAATGAACTATCTAGTATAATGATCCCCCTCTAATACCAACCTCAGCTAATACCCAACTTTTGGCAACAAACTCTACCATTAACCCTCAAAACATCATCAGAATCAATAATAGTCACCTTGGCTTCTCCTCTAAACACGTTTTCACAAATTCTGCATAATTTAGGATCCTTAAACTGATGAGCATATATCTGATCAAACAAGGAAAATCTAGCCTCAAAAAAGGCTAAAATACTCTGAGGAGAAATATCCAAATGAACCATCTATCTAGTAAAAAGCTGAACCTCCAAGACTAAGAGCCTCTCCTCAGTCCCCAAGTATACCAAACTAACCATACTAATAGCCTTTTGGCTCAAAGTTTCTGCCACCACATTGGCCTTCTCAAGGTGATAAAAAGAGAGATATCATAGTCTTTGAGCAACTCCAACCATCTATGTTGTCTCATGTTCAGATTAGGCTGAGAAAAGATGTATATGAGACTCCGATGATTGGTAAAGATTTCACAATGCATCCCACAAAGATAATATCGCCACAACTTCAACACAAACACAACTGCAGCCAACTCTAAGTAATGAGAAGGGTAATTTTTCTTATATAGGTTCAGCTGCCTAGAAGCATAAGTTATCACCTTCCCTCTTTGCATTAATACACCACCAAAGCCCAATCATAAAGCATAACAATATACCACAAATGGAACTCCCTCCTATGTTAAAGCAAGAATAGGTTCTGAAGTCAATAAATCCTTGAGCTTTTGGAAGCTCACCTCACAATCATTCGACCACTGAGATGCCATACCTTTTTGAGTCAATCTGGTGAACAAGGCTGCAATAGATGAAAAACCCTGAACAAAATAGTGATAATACCCCTACTAGAAAAAGGAAACTCCAAATTTCAGTCACAGAAGTAGGCCTAGCCCACTCACGAACAACTTTTACCTTGGTCG